>SJYX01004430.1:391343-426345 GCA_006410675.1 Oreotragus oreotragus
GAAGAAAGCTGAGCGCCGAAGAAATGATGCTTTTGAACTGTGGTGTTGGAGAAGACTCTTGAGAGTCCCTTGGACTGCAAGGAGATCCAACCAGTCCATTCTGAAGGAGATCAACCCTAGGATTTCTTTGGAAGGAATGATGCTAAAGCTGAAACTCCAGTACTTTGGCCACCTCATGAGAAGAGTTGACTCATTGGAAAAGACTCTGATGCTGGGAGGGATTGGGGGCAGGAGGAGAAGGGGACGACCGAGGATGAGATGGCTGGATGGCATCATGGACTCGATGCACGTGAGTCTGAGTGAACTCTGGGAGATGGTGATGGATAGGGAAGCCTGGCGGGCTGCGATTCATGGGGTCGCAAAGAGTCAGACACGACTGAGTGACTGAACTGAACTGAACTGTCTTTAGGCACAATTCCGGCATATCTTGTGTCTACCAGCAGCACTGAAGAACAGAGTTTTTGAGACTTATATTATTTTTTAAAGCTTCATGCTCATCATTCTCTCTTCAGTTCATTTCAATGGCTAAGTTGTGCCTGACTCTGTGTGATCTCATGGACTGCAGCACACCAGGCTTCCCCGTCCATCACCAACTCCCAGAGCTTGCTCAAACTCACGTCCATCGAGTTGGTGATGCCATCCAACCATCTCATTCTCTGTCATCCCCTTTTCCTCCTGCCTTCAATCTTTCCCAGCATCAGGGTCTTTTCCAAGGAGTCGGTTCTTCGCATCAGGTGGCCAAAGTATTGGAGTTTCAGCTTCAGCATCAGCACTTCCAGTGAATATTCAGGACTGATTTCTTTTAGGATTGACTGGTTTGATCTCCTTGCAGTTTGATCTCCTTCTTGAGAGAAGACTCTCAAGAGTCTTCTCCAACACCACAGTTCAAAAGCATAAATTCTTTGGTGCTCAGCTTTCTTTATAGTCCAACTCTCACATCCGTACATGACTATTAGAAAAACCATAATTTGACTAGGTGGACCTTTGTCGGAAAAGTAATGTCTCTGTTTTTAATATTCTTTCTTCCTTAATAATCAAACTTAGATTTTCTGTATTTAGCAATGGAGGGGGAAATCTGTATGTAAGAACTGCAGCTGAGACTCAAAGATGCAGCTCTTACTCCTCAAGCTTTCTTTTTCTCTTGGATGTCTCTAAGCTAATTGCTTTTCTTTCTAAAATAATATTTATTTATTTGGCTGTGTTGGGTCTTATGTAATTGCAGCACGTGAGGTTTTTAGTTGTGACAATGTGAACTCTTTGTTGTAGCATGTGGGATCTAGTTTCTGGATCAGGGATCAAACCTGGGCCCCATGCATTGGGAGCATGCAATCTTAGCCACTGAACCACCAGGAAGTCCCTGTGTAGCTAGTTTCTGAGGTCCCACCAAGCTGGTTTCAGGATGTTGATTCATTATTACTGCATGTGTGCTAAGTCTCTTCAGTTGTATCTGACTCTTTGCAACCACATGGACCATAACCTGCCAGACTCCTCTGTCCATGGGATTCTCCAGGCAAGAGTACTGGAATGGGTTGCCATGCCCTCCTCCAGGGGATATTCCCAACCCAGGGATCGAGCCCAAGTCTCTTACATCTCCTGCATTGGCAGGTGAGTTCTTTACCACTAGCACCACCTGGGAAGCCCCATTATTACTGTTCCAGTTCTGAAGGAAACATCTGACTCTCCTTTTAATCCCTAGGATACACAATTGAATTAGCCTGGCCACCAAAGGGACTGCATGCAGGTGGGGTTACAAGGCAGAGTTCATTTTTCTTCCAGCTGTGGCCTCATATACGGGCCTGCTGTGGGGAGTGGGCTGGACCCTGATCATCACTCAGGCCTTGGTTTGCAGATGGTGAGGAATTTCACTGTCTTGAGGCAAATTTACACAGTTTATTGTGATCCACACAGTCAAAGGCTTTGGCATAGTCAATAAAGCAGAAATAGATGTTTTTCTGGAACTCTCTTGCTTTTTCAATGATCCAGTGGATGTTGGCAATTTGATCTCTGGTTCCTCGCCTTTTCTAAAACCAGCTTGAACACCTGGAAGTTCATGGTTCATGCATCGCTGAAGCCTAGCTTGGAGAATTTTGAGCATTACTTTACTAGCATGTGAGATGAGTGCAATTGTGTGGTAGTTTGAGCATTCTTTGGCATTGCCTTTCTTTGGGATTGGAATGAAAACTGACCTTTTTCCAGTCCTCTGGCCACTGCTGAGTTTTCCAAATTTGCTGTGCTGTGCTGATGCAGCACATTCACAGCATCATCTTTCAGAATTTGAAATAGCTCCACTGGAATTCCATCACCTCCACTAGCTTTGTTTATAGTGATGCTTCCTAAGGCTCACTTGGCTTCACATTCCAGGACGTCTGGCTCTTACACAGTTTATTGTGATCCACACAGTCAAAGGCTTTGGCATAGTCAATAAAGCAGAAATAGATGTTTTTCTGGAACTCTCTTGCTTTTTCAATGATCCAGTGGATGTTGGCAATTTGATCTCTGGTTCCTCGCCTTTTCTAAAACCAGCTTGAACACCTGGAAGTTCATGGTTCATGCATCGCTGAAGCCTAGCTTGGAGAATTTTGAGCATTACTTTACTAGCATGTGAGATGAGTGCAATTGTGTGGTAGTTTGAGCATTCTTTGGCATTGCCTTTCTTTGGGATTGGAATGAAAACTGACCTTTTTCCAGTCCTCTGGCCACTGCTGAGTTTTCCAAATTTGCTGTGCTGTGCTGATGCAGCACATTCACAGCATCATCTTTCAGAATTTGAAATAGCTCCACTGGAATTCCATCACCTCCACTAGCTTTGTTTATAGTGATGCTTCCTAAGGCTCACTTGGCTTCACATTCCAGGACGTCTGGCTCTAGGTGAGTGATCACACCATTGTGATTATCTGGGTTGTTAAGATCTTTTTTGTACAGTTCTTCTGTGTATTCTTGCCACCTCTTCTAAATATCTTCTGCTTTTGTTAGGTCCATACCATTTCTGTCCTTTATCGAGTCCATTTTTGCATGAAATGTTCCCTTGGTATCTCTAATTTTCTTGAGATCTCTAGTCTTTCCCATCCTATTGTTTTCCTCTATTTCTCTGCATTGATCACTGAGGAAGGCTTTCTTATCTCTCCTTGCTATTCTTTGGAACTCTGCCCCAGTCCAGCAGAGGGTGAGGAATTTCCTCTTCAGATGGTCTGAAGGGCTCATTCAAGGAGACTCACGTGTGCAACAGTCTTTGCTTCTGAGGAAATCCCTCCTTCTCTTGTCTCCACTGAACTTTTTTGTTAAATTCAGCATTGAGGGCTTCACACTGGAGGAGAGATAAGCATAAATAATTCTGGTCACTCATAGGTTCGGGACTGCGGCAGGGCACCCCCGGCAGGCTTGTCAGAAATGCAGCACCTCAGGCCCTCAGGGGCTTCCCTGGTGGCTCAGTGGTAAAGAATCTGCCTGCTAATTCAGGAGACCTGCATTCGATCCCTGGGTTGGGAAGATCCTCCAGAGAAGGAAATGGCAACCCACTCCAGTATTATTGCCTGGAGAATCCCATGGACAGAGGAGCCTGGAGGGCTACAGTCCAGGAGGTTGGAAAGAGTCAGACACGACTTAGTGACTCAACAACAGGCCCCCAGACCTGCTGCAAGAGGATCCACATTTTAACAAGCTCCCTGGTGATTTGTGTGTTTTGTAGAAGCCTGAGAAGCACTGGTACAACACAGAAATGGCTGTATTGCCTGTGCCATCTTCTTCTATCACAGGGAACAACTCCGTTTAAGTCCAGCTCAGGGAAGAAAGTTCCAAGACATCCCTGCCCCTTGGAGCTGAGACATCAATGTCGGCTCTGTAGGGCTTTTCTGGATTAGGGCAGAATGAATGGGGACTCTTACAGTTCTGAGATGGTTGAACTGAGAAGGAATGTTAAGGACCTTCCGCATAGAACACGGGGATAAGACAGTGCATTACGGGTGGGGTACTGCTGAACAAGTGAATTTGTTTATTTCCACAAGCCTGGTCAATACTTCCAACAGTGTTTGACCAATGGTGCACAAGCCCCCGGGGGCCTGGAGCAAGCAGGCAGCAGCCTCCTGTGAAAAAGCCCTATTTAAAGCACCAGGAAGCCTCCCAGGCAAAGGAACACTCATTCAATCTCAATCAATTCTGTCAAAAGCGCATTGGAAAACACCACCTCCTGGGTGTTCCACTGCTCAGTCAGTTGAGTTTCCATCATAGCTCAGAAGCTTCTGATAATTGCAGTCTTAAGGTGTTGAAGGAATTCAGGTACTTATTCACAGAGGCAGTGGAAAACCCTTATCCCCCACTTGCTAATTCTGTGACTGGGTGCAAGTGTTTAACCTCCCTGTCTTTAGTTTCTCCATTTAAAAATCAATGATCAGAATGGTACTCATGGGGTACTAAATACTAAGCTTAGTATTTACCCTGTATAACACTTTGTATCATGCATTTAAAGTCATCTCTACAGGAGGTAAGAATTTTATTTCAGGAGTGGAAGGAATCTTGAAGTCACCTGATGGAAAAGAGATGAGAAACAATAACCACAAAGATGAAAAAAGCTTCTGTTTTGATTCTGCCAGAGCCCGGGGTTCCAATTCTATGTCTGTCTTTGTGTTAAGGAGATCCAAACAAGCCTAACTTACCAGGGCCTGTGAGGGACTCTGGGCAAAATATGAGCTAGGAGGAGAGGTGGGGCTGCTTCAGGTCAGCTGGAGGCCATCAGGCTAGTTAACTGGGAAGATAGAGGAATCTATTTGTTATGGCAAAAGATCAGAAGGTCTGAGGTATATCCAAGTGTTGGAAAAGAACATGAGGTTTTATTCTTGATGATCAATATTGTGGCAAAGGAGAAAGACGTGGCCAATTACCATGCTGTGGGTTTAAAAGGTGCTCCCTCAGGGACTTCCCTGGTGCAGTGGCTAAGGACTCTGCACTCCCAGTGCAGATGGGCCCAGGTTTGATCCTTGGTTGGGGAACTAGATCCCTCATGCCTCAGAGAGGACTGAATATTCCACATGCCTCAATTAATTTTTTTTAAGAGCTCACACTTACCCCTGTGGGCTCTGCTCCTCTCCTGCTTGACCCCCCTCTTCACTTCCCATGGCTGGCTGGGTGTCATGGGCAGGAGATCCCAGCACTAGAGAGGATTTTCCAGAGCCGTCAACAAGCCTGCGAAGGCTTGGTGCTTTCTAAAGAACATTCATTCTTGCGGTGGGATTCCTGGGGCTTGAATAGTGGAGCTGCTTTCCTCAGATAAATGATCTCAGGTGGGGAGATCTGTGACCTTGTAAATATGGCACATACATTTGAATTTTTTCTTCTGGAAGCCAACTACTGAAAGCAAGAGTTTTTTTTTTTTTTTTAAATGATCTTCCTGTGTGATCTCTGGCAGAAGCTAAAAACACGGAGAGGGGTTTTCCTTTGGCGGTGGGGGCTGGGCTCCCACCTTCGGATCGTCATCTCTTTGATCTTCTATTCTCTGTGTTCAGGAGCCCTTTTGTGCTCACCTGAATCATGTGAAACAAATCATCTTAATTACCTCAGGTCTGGCTTCTTCCTCTGGTTCTCATTTTTTGAAATTCCTGCAATGGTTACCAAATAAATCTATGTCGAGCTCTACTTCTTGGAAACAGCGTAGAAGCACCTGCAGCGGGGTGAGGAATTTCAAAGTTAGTTAAAAGGCACAGGAGGAGTGAGGGAATTGAATGAGACGCCCCCTGGTTTGCAGCCTGGGGGTGTAATGCTGACTGTGTACATTAAGTCGGTGTTCATTGCACGGCACAGCCCTCACACCTTTCTTGTAGAACAGAGAATGCTTCATGCTGGGGCTCCTGGGTGGAGGCAGGAGAGCTCTGCCCCCATCAGCCGTGCCTTAGCTGCTGTAGGAACCCACAAGGTGAGGAAGCCCAGGTGGGCAGAGGAGGGAGGGGATGATGATGTATTCTCACCTGCGGGGGCTCCGGGGTTTAACCACTAGGACGCCCCAAGCAAGGCAGAGGGTCACGGGAAAGCGGGCCGGCTCCTGAGACCTGTCACTGAGTTGGAGCGCGGTTGCGAGGGGTTGCATTGTAAGTGGGCCGTTCTGAAGGAAGAACCTTTCGGGCGGAGAGGTGCTGAGGCAGGCCAGGCTCTGATCCCCTACGCCAGCCGCGCGGTCCAAGGGGAGGTGATTAAGAGCAACGAGCTGCAACTGCGGAAAGGAAAAAGTAAGCTGCGCAGCATAAAAGCCTTCCCGACAGTGGTGTCTATTAGCCGCTGGCAGGCTCTCCTCAGGGGAAGTTCCGAAAGGCCCATTACCGGAGGCTTTAAGGGGGGTCCTGGTAACCCCCGGGGCGGGGGTGGGTGGGGGAGGGGCTGCTGGGAATTGCATCGCTTCCTCTCAGGACCCAGCCCTACCAGCGCCGGCCTGGGGCTAACTGCTTGGACCCCCACCCTTCCTGTGCTCTAGGAACGAACACTTAACACAAGTTCCTCCACAAAGGCATCATTTCCTTTTGGAGCGATTTCTGCCTCTGTAAAAGGAAGGTGCTAGGTAGGCACGTCTGTAAATACAGGCAGCACACTTCACAGCCCCTCAGGGGTGGGAGGGACAGTCAGATCCCATTAGAGAAATTTTGAAAACAAAAATTTCATTGGTTGGGTGATGCTTTGCAAAATACTTTTGAGGAGTCTTGTCTGAGGTGGATAGGTTAACTCAGCTAGCGCGCTTAATTTTTAAAACATGGTGATAAGTCAGGTCAAGGTCCACCAAACGCCTCTCCCTGAGGGCCCCAGTGTTCTGGACACAAGTGATCAGGAAGTGGCTTTTCTTGAGATGACCATCATTGTCCCTCCTTTCTACTTGTTTCTGCCCACAAAACTGCATGGCACCCTGGGCAGACAAAATGAAGTGGATTTGGGCCTTACCAGGGTTTTGTACTCTTTCCATTCTTCCCTTCTTTCCCCTCCTTCAAAGGGGCTTTTGGTGGTTACTGGTCAGGCAGCCATTTAGGATGCAAAGCTGGACTAAGTCAGTGTCTTGGACCTGTAGTTGCTCTGGGCTCCGGCTCACCCTGTATTTGGGCTTCCCTGGTGGCTCAGATGATAAAGGATCTGCCTGCAGTGCAGGAGACATGGATGTGATCCCTGGGTGGGGAAGATCTCCTGGAGGAGGGAATGGTTACCCACGCCAGTATTCTTCCCTGGAGAAGTCCATGGACAGAGGAGCCTGGTGGGCTATATAGTTCATGGGGTTGTTGCAAAGAGTCAGACACTAATGAGCAACTAACACTTTCACTTCACTTTCACCCTGTATTTTCCTAGGCCATCAGTCCTGTAGCCCTGTTGATAGCTTTTCATGGTATTGCTCATGTTCACAATCTCCATCTCATGTTAGATGACCAAGGGCTCGCGCATTCCTGGATAACTGCATGACTTCCTGGTCTTTATATCTGTTCCTTTGAATCCATCCTTCCATCCTAGCCAGGTCTGTCTCTGGAAACCACCTTTTCATCATGACATGCACTCTTGAAAAACTTGTCAATGCCTCCCCATGGCTTCTAGGACAAGAACTGGGCTGGAATGATAGTCCTTTCCTACATACAAAAATAGTTGGTTCTGGTAATATTTTGAGAGATTCAGACCTATTCATTTCAGAAATTGATGAGGATTGACATTAAGAACTGTTTATTTCCTATTTATGATTTTAAAGTATATCTAAACTTTGGCTATCAAGGTACATTCTGAATCTTTTACCTTTCAAGCTCACCCTCTTCTGTAAGATGATGGGGTAGTGATAGACCAGTAGTCCTCAGCCCTGATCCCATGTCAGATTCATCTGAGAAATATTGAAAATTATGGATGCTTAGATCAGAATCTTTGCAAGTGAGGTCTGGATATTGGAAGTTTTAGAGTTCCCTAGGTGATTCAGATGGGCAGCCATTGTCAGAAGTAATATATTAGGATTATTTCTAAGACCTCTGTCATTTTATTTCAGATATTTTTTGGTTTCTATAATTCTTGCACTGTTCTAGTTCAACTCAGTAATTCTTAGCTTGCATTGTAGTGGGATCCTTTTAGTTATAGTCTTAGATCCAAACTGATACTGCTTTTTCATGGCCACTATAACCCCAAACAAGATTCTGTTTTCCTCCTATTCAAAACATAGTCACCCCTGAGATCATCCTCTTTGCCAGTTCACCCATTCCACAAGTGTGTATTGAGCACCTGCTGTATGCCAGAAACCCCATTCTAGATACTGGGAAAACATACAGTGGTGAGCAGTCAGACAGGGAGGCTGTTTTTCATGGATCTTATATTCTAGAATCACATCCAGATTAATATGAATCTCATCTTGATCTTATTTGAATCACTTTCTCAAATTTTCAACCATATTTTTCTGGTTGCTTATTCCTGCTTTGTCTCAGGGTATCAATGTAAAGTCCATGTTTTATACTTGACTATCTTTCATCAGTTCAGTTCAGTTCATTCGCTCAGTCGTGTCTGACTCTTTGTGACCCCATGAATTGCAGCATGCCAGGCCTCCCTATCCATCACCAACTCCCGGAGTTCACTCAGACTCACGTCCATCAAGTCGGTGATGCCATCCAGCCATCTCATCCTCTGTTGTCCCCTTCTCCTCCTGCTCCTAATCCCTCCCAGCATCAGAGTCTTTTCCAATGAGTCAGCTCTTCGCATGAGGTGGCTAAAGTGTTGGAGTTTCAGCTTTAGCATCAGTCCTTCCAATGAACATCCAGGACTGATCTCCTTTAGAATGGACTAGTTGGATCTCCTTGCAGTCCAAGGGACTCTCAAGAGTCTTCTCCCACACTATAGTTCAAAAGCATCAATTCTTTGGTGCTCAGCTTTCTTCACAGTCCAACTCTCACATCCATACATGACCACTGGAAAACCATAGCCTTGACTAGACAGATCTTTCATCTATAGATAAACACCAAATCAGATAAGAGATAACAACAATTGTGAAGAACAGTATCTAAAGGATATTATGGTGCTTCCATAGCAGGTGGGATTAATATCCTTTTATAACTAAAAGGGTTTAGGAATCTAACCATCTTGGTGTATATATTTCACTCTGTGTTTTTAAGAATAAGTCTTTTTTTTTTTTTTGTAGTGGACATCTCTTTTTTGCTACCACCATTCATTCACTCTTGTTAAATATTGGGAGGAGACATTTACTCCTCATTCCTCCATTGTTGTGTGTAGGAACTTCTTCAGAGCAATAATCCAAGCTTCTTTAACCCCTGTGCCCACCTTCTCCCTTTGCTCCAAGGAAGAGTGACTTACCCAATGGATGAGTTTTGGTGCAGTGACCAGGCACATTAAACTCAGCCCTCTTTTCTGTATTTTTCTTCATCACCTACAATTTGCAGAGAGTGTTCTCTGCTGCTCCATGCCATAAATCTGACAAGAGCAGTCCCCAGTGGGAGAATGAATGTCTGATGTGGCAGATCCGTCTAATTCAGGAGTTAGCAAGCCAACTTGGTTAACAGATATGAAGACGTATCATAAAGGTGACATTTTTGTAGCTCTCTACCTAGCTCCTGGATCCTTCAATTAGTTCCAAGTGTGGGGCACTGGGACTTCTCTAATTCCAACAGTATCTGTACCCTAATTCCCCTATTTAGAACCACCTTCTCCAACTCATAATTTGGATTACATGAAACTGATTCCATACATGAGACCCACAATTAGTTCCCCCTGGCTATAATAAGTTTCAAGGTGAACATATGGCCCAATCGGATCCAATGAGCAGCAGTGATGTTTTCCTCATTGAAGATCTCTTGATCTTCTCTGCTGGATACCTAAGAGGGTATAAAAGTTAAAACCATTGCTGACATTCCACTTCGTCATGAAGCTGAGAGATGGAGAGAAGCAATCCTGATGGTATAGCTTGAACTCAGCTTTCAACCATGACTGAAGCTTAGTATGCCTCTGGACTTTTCATCTTAAGTGAAACAATAAATTCTGTTTTTGCTTAAGTTAAGTCCGTGCTCAGTTTTGTGCTACTTGCAATAGTAAAGGAGCCTCTCCTCATTTTATTTTCAGACTTTTATTTTTATTGAGTTTTAATTGATTTTAGAAGCACACAGATCACCTCTATAACTCACTCCAGCTCCCAGGAGTCAGTGATGACTTCAGAAAAATTAATTCACCACAAGGAGTGTAGGTAGGTTATAATGTTGCATTATTAATTATTTTAGGCATGTTTCATGGCATTTTTCCTTTGTCTATTTATTTGGAAAGATAATTTGATGTGATACTTGACTCAAGTCTTTAATCAAAAACATTCAAAATGCAAACAGCTTATATTTTCCTTTGATTAACTGGAGAAGAATGAACATTGTTCTTTAAAGTTATAATGATGATAATAAATATCCTCAAGGAAACAATAAGCTCTTTGGAAGAAAGTTACTTTATCTACTTACCAAGATAAAATACTGGAATGTTTTTTTTTCAATTCGGAATTCTGGTGGAAGTGAAATGTAACCAGAAGGATGTTGAGGTTTGGCTGGACAACAGGAAGGGAGAAGAGCCTTCTGGTAATGGGGAAGGAAGTTAGCAGAGGAAGAGCAAGCCGTATTTATGGCTGCTGCAGTGGAGATGTCCACAACAAAATGTGGTCTCCTTTCTAGTTTGTGGAATTAGGAAGTGCTGTCCTGCCAGGGACCATATTTCTCAGCATCTTATGCATCTAGATATGACCATCTGATTAGTTTTCACCAATGAGATGTGAATGGAAGGGATATGTAACACTTCTATGCCAAAGCTTTTAGAAAGTGCTTTGGTTTCTGGATATCTTTTCCCTTTCTATCTATACAGAAGGTTCTAGTGGTCAGTAGAGATGTAAAAGGTTAAAGTAACTTGGGCCCCTGAACACCGAATGAAAGAAAATTTGCTTTGGATTGTTTTGTGAAAGAGAAGTAAACTTTTATTGTGTTTGGCCACTATACATTTACAGATATATTTGATCCATGAGAACTTGGTGATGCTCAAAGTATGGTCACCAGATCAGGAATATCTGCATCACTGGGACTTGTTAGAAATGCATATTGTCACACACCATTCTAGATCTACTGAACCAGAAACTCAAATCTAGAAATCTGTGCTTTTACAGACTTTTCAGGTGATTCCAATACATGCTACAGTTTGAGGACCACTGCCTTCTTTACTGACTTCACTGCCACCCTAGCTGATCATTAGATATGAGTTATTACCTTAGTTTTTAATTGCTGGCTTTAGTTAGGAATGGTGACTGAAAGTTAAGAATAAATTTAGAAAAGCTTGTGCAGTTGGGAAGACATTAGGTGAGTTTGAAATTCCACTGAATTTTAAGGAGAAACATCTTTGCTTTAAAATAACTTTTGTTCAGTTCTATGTATTTTCATTGTTTAAAGAGCATATATCCTAGAACAGGGGTCACAACCCAAATGCCTACTAGTTGGTTTAATCAAGGGAAGTGAACTGAGGAGAGTGAAGCAAACTACTTAGCTACAGCTGATATTTGAGAATGTGGGCCCAGGGTTTTCAAGCCTAAATATTTTACAGAGAATTGGAAATTTGGATTTTCATGTCCAATCTTCTGGTTTGTATATCTTAGCTTACATTAAAAGAAAAATTACAAACAGAACCAAAGTTTTGTTTGGTCAAACATACCCAAGTATTGAATTTGGCCCCTGGGCTGCCAATTTTATAACATTTATCTGGAAGAACCAGGGAGCCAGTCAGGCTGGCTAATGTCTTGTCTTAGTCATTAGGAGGCAAAACAAATTTTACACAAATGATGAGCTTCAAAGGAGGGAGGAATAAGAGCTGTATAAAGTAGTTTCCAAGGTAACATCTTGCTGATCAGAAAGGGACCGCAGTTGGGTTTTATGTAGACGCAGTGGAAGAACGAAACATAATCTTTCTCTGTATTCTGTTTAAGATCAGTGAGGAAATGGATGTGGATGCAGTGCAGCTGCCTGAGATTAGCAGGAAGCAATTCTCCCATTTGAAGAGACCCCAGTGAGACCTGATCACCAACTAGCAACACAGGGAAGTCACACCTTTAACGTTCCAATTTGCTAGCAACAAATCAATGAACTCCAAGAGCTGCTTCTCTAAGCTAGTACCCAGGGGACTATGGACGAGCTATTTGAATTTTAGTGAAGGAAAGTTCATGCTTTTTCTTAAAGCAAGGGAAAAATTTTTACTATGCAATGAGAGGAAAGAGTTGAAGTTTTGTGAAAGACAGTTGCTTTAAAATATCTTTACTTAAAAGATATTGGAAAACTATTCATAATTAGTGTTTTGTTGTTTATGCTAACACATTAGTTAGAAAGATTTCTATAATTTATTTTCATTGAAGCTTATCTTAATTTTTTATTATGGAAATAAGACACTGTTGTAGGGCCTGCCAAATTTAGGCAGTCTCTTCTCTCTGAGAAAAATTAGACTTTGGTATATTTTCAGCACAGTAAGATGGAAATTTGAGGACACCAAGAGATAGATACTTTCCTGAGGAGTTTTACTTGCTCTTTAATCTTTAGCAAATATCCAGATATTACCTTTACTGCCTTGACATGCTGCCTGGAGGTGGGATTCTTCAACTGCATCAAAGAGTTCTGAGCCCAAAGTTCAGTTCAGTTCATTCGCTCAGTTGTGTCCAACTCTTTGCAACCCCATGAACTGCAGCACGCCAGGCCTCCCTGTCTATCACCAACTCCTGGAGTTCACCCAAACCCATGTCCATTGAGTCAGTGATGTCATCCAACCATCTCATCCTCTGTCGTCCCCTTCTCCTCCTGCCCTCAATCTTTCCCAGCATCAGGGTCTTTTCAAATGAGTCAGCTGTTCACATCAGGTGGCCAAAGTATTGGAGTTTCAGCTTTAGCATCAGTCCTACCAATGAACACCCAGGAGTGATCTCCTTTAAGATGGACTGGTTGGATCTCCTTGCAGTCCAAGAGACTCTCAAGAGTCTTCTCCCAACACCACAGTTCAAAAGCATCAATTCTTTGGCGCTCAGCTTTCTTTATAGTCCACCTCTCACATCCATACATGACAAAGTTAGAGGTGATCTAACTTTGTACTGGGGACAAATAACAGGGTGTTGTTTGTGACATTGTCAAGCCTTTTTTTTCACATAACACCCTACATTGAATGTCTTTTGGAAGAGATCTACCTCATTCCTTTTAATAACTGGGTAGAATCTTGGATGGTTGTCATTTGTGGTGTATGCTGTTTTTGCTGGGGCTTCCCTTGTGGCTCAGATGGTAAAGAACCTGCCTGCAATGAAGGTTTGATTCCTAGACTGGGAAGATCACCTGGAGGAGGGAATTGCTGCCCACTCCATGTTCTTGCCTGAAGAATTCTGTGGACAGAGGAGCCTGGAAGCTTCTGTTTTTGTAATTATGATGATATTCCACTAAGTGTCCTAGCAACCTATTTTTACTTTCATGTAATATAGCATTTTTAAAGGATAAATTCTTAAATGTGGAAGTAAAGTGTCATATATAGATTTAAATTCAATAGTTATTATACCTAATTGCCCTACAATGGGATTATAACAAGTATATTTCTATCAATAGTTCATGAAACTTCTGGTTTCCTCTCTGCCTTACTATATATATACATATATACATATATATATACTGCTGCTAAGTCGCTTCAGTTGTGTCCAACTCTGTGTGACCCCATAGACAGCAGCCCACCAGGCTCTCCTGTCCCTGGGACATATATATATATTGGATATCTTTTCCCTTTCTATCTATACAGAAGGTTCTAGTGGTCAGTAGAGATGTAAAAGGTTAAAGTAACTTGGGCCCCTGAACACCGAATGAAAGAAAATTTGCTTTGGATTGTTTTGTGAAAGAGAAGTAAACTTTTATTGTGTTTGGCCACTATACATTTACAGATATATTTGATCCATGAGAACTTGGTGATGCTCAAAGTATGGTCACCAGATCAGGAATATCTGCATCACTGGGACTTGTTAGAAATGCATATTGTCACACACCATTCTAGATCTACTGAACCAGAAACTCAAATCTAGAAATCTGTGCTTTTACAGACTTTTCAGGTGATTCCAATACATGCTACAGTTTGAGGACCACTGCCTTCTTTACTGACTTCACTGCCACCCTAGCTGATCATTAGATATGAGTTATTACCTTAGTTTTTAATTGCTGGCTTTAGTTAGGAATGGTGACTGAAAGTTAAGAATAAATTTAGAAAAGCTTGTGCAGTTGGGAAGACATTAGGTGAGTTTGAAATTCCACTGAATTTTAAGGAGAAACATCTTTGCTTTAAAATAACTTTTGTTCAGTTCTATGTATTTTCATTGTTTAAAGAGCATATATCCTAGAACAGGGGTCACAACCCAAATGCCTACTAGTTGGTTTAATCAAGGGAAGTGAACTGAGGAGAGTGAAGCAAACTACTTAGCTACAGCTGATATTTGAGAATGTGGGCCCAGGGTTTTCAAGCCTAAATATTTTACAGAGAATTGGAAATTTGGATTTTCATGTCCAATCTTCTGGTTTGTATATCTTAGCTTACATTAAAAGAAAAATTACAAACAGAACCAAAGTTTTGTTTGGTCAAACATACCCAAGTATTGAATTTGGCCCCTGGGCTGCCAATTTTATAACATTTATCTGGAAGAACCAGGGAGCCAGTCAGGCTGGCTAATGTCTTGTCTTAGTCATTAGGAGGCAAAACAAATTTTACACAAATGATGAGCTTCAAAGGAGGGAGGAATAAGAGCTGTATAAAGTAGTTTCCAAGGTAACATCTTGCTGATCAGAAAGGGACCGCAGTTGGGTTTTATGTAGACGCAGTGGAAGAACGAAACATAATCTTTCTCTGTATTCTGTTTAAGATCAGTGAGGAAATGGATGTGGATGCAGTGCAGCTGCCTGAGATTAGCAGGAAGCAATTCTCCCATTTGAAGAGACCCCAGTGAGACCTGATCACCAACTAGCAACACAGGGAAGTCACACCTTTAACGTTCCAATTTGCTAGCAACAAATCAATGAACTCCAAGAGCTGCTTCTCTAAGCTAGTACCCAGGGGACTATGGACGAGCTATTTGAATTTTAGTGAAGGAAAGTTCATGCTTTTTCTTAAAGCAAGGGAAAAATTTTTACTATGCAATGAGAGGAAAGAGTTGAAGTTTTGTGAAAGACAGTTGCTTTAAAATATCTTTACTTAAAAGATATTGGAAAACTATTCATAATTAGTGTTTTGTTGTTTATGCTAACACATTAGTTAGAAAGATTTCTATAATTTATTTTCATTGAAGCTTATCTTAATTTTTTATTATGGAAATAAGACACTGTTGTAGGGCCTGCCAAATTTAGGCAGTCTCTTCTCTCTGAGAAAAATTAGACTTTGGTATATTTTCAGCACAGTAAGATGGAAATTTGAGGACACCAAGAGATAGATACTTTCCTGAGGAGTTTTACTTGCTCTTTAATCTTTAGCAAATATCCAGATATTACCTTTACTGCCTTGACATGCTGCCTGGAGGTGGGATTCTTCAACTGCATCAAAGAGTTCTGAGCCCAAAGTTCAGTTCAGTTCATTCGCTCAGTTGTGTCCAACTCTTTGCAACCCCATGAACTGCAGCACGCCAGGCCTCCCTGTCTATCACCAACTCCTGGAGTTCACCCAAACCCATGTCCATTGAGTCAGTGATGTCATCCAACCATCTCATCCTCTGTCGTCCCCTTCTCCTCCTGCCCTCAATCTTTCCCAGCATCAGGGTCTTTTCAAATGAGTCAGCTGTTCACATCAGGTGGCCAAAGTATTGGAGTTTCAGCTTTAGCATCAGTCCTACCAATGAACACCCAGGAGTGATCTCCTTTAAGATGGACTGGTTGGATCTCCTTGCAGTCCAAGAGACTCTCAAGAGTCTTCTCCCAACACCACAGTTCAAAAGCATCAATTCTTTGGCGCTCAGCTTTCTTTATAGTCCACCTCTCACATCCATACATGACAAAGTTAGAGGTGATCTAACTTTGTACTGGGGACAAATAACAGGGTGTTGTTTGTGACATTGTCAAGCCTTTTTTTTCACATAACACCCTACATTGAATGTCTTTTGGAAGAGATCTACCTCATTCCTTTTAATAACTGGGTAGAATCTTGGATGGTTGTCATTTGTGGTGTATGCTGTTTTTGCTGGGGCTTCCCTTGTGGCTCAGATGGTAAAGAACCTGCCTGCAATGAAGGTTTGATTCCTAGACTGGGAAGATCACCTGGAGGAGGGAATTGCTGCCCACTCCATGTTCTTGCCTGAAGAATTCTGTGGACAGAGGAGCCTGGAAGCTTCTGTTTTTGTAATTATGATGATATTCCACTAAGTGTCCTAGCAACCTATTTTTACTTTCATGTAATATAGCATTTTTAAAGGATAAATTCTTAAATGTGGAAGTAAAGTGTCATATATAGATTTAAATTCAATAGTTATTATACCTAATTGCCCTACAATGGGATTATAACAAGTATATTTCTATCAATAGTTCATGAAACTTCTGGTTTCCTCTCTGCCTTACTATATATATACATATATACATATATATATACTGCTGCTAAGTCGCTTCAGTTGTGTCCAACTCTGTGTGACCCCATAGACAGCAGCCCACCAGGCTCTCCTGTCCCTGGGACATATATATATATATACATATATACATATATATATGTATATAATAAAATTTCTAATCTTTTTCTACCAGGTTAAAAAACAGGCAAAAAAATCCCAGTGTTTTCTACCAGGCAAAAAAACAGTGTTTCATTGTTCTAACTTGTTTTTCTTTCATTATGAGAGAGTTGAACACCCTCTCATGTTTTAAAGATTCTTGCATTTCTTTTTCAGTTGAATGACTCTTCATATATTTGCTTTTCCAAAAACTGTTGGGACTTTTTTTATGAACTATGAAAGTTTTTCATATGTTAAGAGATTTAGCCTTTTAGGTAGGTTTGAAAAGAGTAAATGTTCTAAGTATCTACATTCTCAGTCTAAGTTACCTGGGGAAAGTCAAGACAATGGTTATACATAGCTAGTTTCCCAGTGAAAATTGCACGAATCTCAGAGGATATAACCTAGAAAGACCTAATCTGAACACATAAATCTATAAGGGAAGACAAAGTCTTAAGATCATCTGGAAATAGTTACTGAGTACTTAGTTCAATGTCGTGGGCACTGATGATGGTTGGAGGTGGTGGGATAAAGGCATGGTGGGAGGCGCAGTCTCGGCTAGGTGAGGTGGGAGTAATGAGAATGATGTGTATGTGAGCACCTCAGAGCTAGAAGTCTTACGGCAGAGGCTCTTGTTATTTCTTGCTTGTGCATGGAGGGCTTTCGTTTCCTTTTTGCTGGCAATGCTTTTCCAGGCCAGGGCTTTGCTTGCATTCAGAGGGATGCTCGTTTAGCCAGCACCAGACTCTCTTGGGCATAATAGACATATTTCCTTTTGAATACCCTATGTGGTCCCCGCATGACACTTTCCCTCATTTTGACTCCCAGGCTGGTGTAAATCTCTCCATTAAAGCTAATGGTAAAACCACAATTAGACTTAACCCCATTTTCCTTCCTTGGTACTTCTAAAAAGCAATACTTAAAACCTTGAAATTTACTTAACTAACAAAAAACCATTGCCCTATTAATGCCTTCCTGGAGATGGTTCTTTCTTCTTAAATAGGTTACTTTTCGGACTGGAAATCACCCCAAATCCTCAAATAGCCCCCTGTTTTTCACATGTGATTCCTGCAAATTGCTGTTTGCCTGATGCCTTAGTAGGGGACTCACTTAACAGTTAGATTTGTTACTGTATTTACTGACATTTTAACATGACATTTTTAGCTGCCTAAATAATTGTAGTGTTTACCAGAAAAAAAGAAATCAAAGTAATGAAAGGTACTAAAATTATTCATATCTCAACATTACAAGCCTTAATTTCCTGCCTGAAGCATGGTGAATGACTCATTTTAAAGTCATCTCTAGCTATTGGGAGTCTATGGTGATGTATGTAGATGGTTTATAGATTGGGAAAATCAATGAATATCACAGGTTGTCAAGATAGGCAGTGTTATTATACAATAATGAGATCAGCTAAAAACATAGGGTCTCAGACATCTGAATTGAAAGGAGGAAATGAGGACTAGCAAGGGGAAAATAAGTTCTTTAAAGTTTTCTGGATAGCGAACAACATAGCAGCCCCTTACCCTGAATGTCTAAAATCTTCTGCCCTCCAAAGAGATTCTCTGGAGCTCTTTTTGCCCTTACTACAGGCTAAGTTGGGGTGGGAGATGACTTTGCAGGAGCTGAAAGCTGTGACCTGGACTTTGGAGGATGGGCTTTCTGGTTTTACCATCACTATGCCCACTCAGGGAGAGGCTGTGGCAGCATCTAGGTTAGCCAATCTCTGGACAGTTTGGGAAGTCCTTGTAATTTGAATAAATAAGTAAAAAATGCTTACTTGATTAAAAAAATAAATTTTTTTCTCTTGATAGAAACTACTCTCAGTAGAGTCACTCTTTAAGGACGCATGAGTTTAAAGATGCATTTCAATAGGTTAAGTGCGCTTCTCCCTGGGAGGGATAATACATTCCTAGGAAAAAGAAACATGTAAGTATTATTCCCTCCCTTCTTCTGTATCTGGTCTTATAAACCTATGTGCATCTTTATGCTTCTAAGTTCTTTGCTCATATTATTCTCTTGGCCTGGAATAATTTTCCAAGGCTTAGATTAAGTATCATCTCTTCCTATGATTTTCTTGATCATTCTTCCTAAGTAGAAACAACACCTTACATATACCTGTACAATTCATTTGGAGTTGATACAAAACTCGGTCAGTAGAGAACCTGAGATAGATTGGCAACATACCTACAAAAGGATAAAGGAGAACTTGGGGTCAAGGGGAAACCAGAACAGCAAAATAAATGCCTGCCACCCACTCTGGTGCAGTTGTTCAAGAGGACTGCAGAATTGGACCCAAGCTCCCGGCAGCTAAAGCAAAAATGGAAACACAATGAATTATAGAAATTTTCTGTGTCTGTAAGACAAAAACAGATGAGCTGTTCTGAGAAAGCACTTCCTGAATCTGAGATCTGAGAAGAACTTGTCCATGAGGTCCTAAGAAAATGAGTGCAGTGTGATGTAGAGGAGCACGGTTTCAACATGCCTACACTGGTTGTGAATTTTAACTCCAGTCAGCAATTTTAAAATGTTGCTCAATCTTGACAGACGATGCGACATCAAAGCACAATCAAGTAAAAGCTGCTTCATTGAGGTATGAAAACAAGACTGTGGCTCATGTTTTAGCTCTTCATAGATTTTTCTTCAAACTGAATTATGCTTCTGTGTACATAAATAGTAAATTTTAGGCTATCTAAAGTAATAGATAAGCTGTTTGTCTTTTAGGTAAACTTCCATAAATTATTTATTGTAAGTGTACTTGATAAGGATTTTATGACTGAGAGTTCAAGGTTGCGTTTTTTCCTCTGGCAAGAACCAAGAGTGCAGATAACCTGCAGCCAATCGGACAGATCTGAATGGTTTGTCAATCAGTCTGTCAGAACGTGCCGTAGTGCAGCACTTATCACTTTGTTTTATAGACCTCTGTGTCCCTGGCATAGCTGCATACTCTTCAAGGGCAGGAACTATTTCTTTTTTGTCTTTGTATCTCTTAGCCCATAGCATGCTTGAAACATAGCATCTTGGTAATAGACTTTGTTGAACTGAATCACCTTAAAAACTTACTGCTCTTATCCATTTGTACTTGGCAAAAGTGAGAGTTCTGAGCAGAGAAAGACAGAGAACATGGGAGAGCTAAGCTCTGATGACCAGGAGACAGTGGAGAGGCAGGACATGACTGGAAACAACTTTTCCTATTATGCTGGCTATTGTCTGTTGTTTGTCCTATTTCTGTCCTTATTTTCTCTCCTCTGAACTGCAAGCTGTTGAAAACTCTTCTATACTCCATTGGTAGCTGGGCTCTACGTAGGGTTTGTCAATCTAAGCATGCGTAGGATATTGGAAAGTCATAGGAATGGATGACCATTTGGCTGTGATGGCGGTAGCAGTGGGTGGTGCCATGGGTGACTGGAGCTTCCATAGCATTGGGGTGATTCTAGCATCATCAGTAGGAGCTTGGGCTCCTGGATTCCATACTAAGCCGCCAGGATCAAGATCTTCCAAAGTGGCCTCTTGCTTCAGTATTCATGGCCTTGTGTAATCTTCTCCCCTAAAGTCACTTGCTGCTGACCAGTATTGAAGTGTTGAGGGATACCACTTCTGTGATTTGTTGCAAAAGATTTTAACTACTGTCTTCCTAGGAGTCTCTCTCTGTTGCTCTGTTGTCTTCTCAGCTTGAATGATTTTTTTTTTTTTTTTTTGGCCACACTGCATGGCATATAGGATTTTAGTTTCCTGATGACCAGGAATAGAGCCCACGCCCTTCGCAGTGGAAGCACTGATTCTTAACCATTGGACCACCAGGGAAGTCCCTCAGCTTTCATGCTTTTATGAAGCAAGCCACTCTGTTTATGAGACCCACATGGCGAGGAACTGAGGTTCTGACCAATGGCTGGCAAGGAACTGAGGTCCATCAGCCTATAAGGAACTAAGGTCCATCAGCCTATAGGGAACTGAATCCTGCTGATATCCACATGAGGCTGAAAGTGTTGTTGTTGTTCAGTCACTAAGTAGCGTCTGACTCTTCTGGGACCCTGTGGACTGTAGCCTGCCAGGCAAGAATATTGGAGTGGGTTGCCATTTCCTTCTCCAGGGGAATCTCCCTGACCCAGGGATCAAACGCGTGTCTCCTGCTTGGCAGGTAGATTCTTTACTACTGAGCCACCTGGGAAGCGTGCCTGAAAGTGTATCTTCTTCATTTGAGACTTCAGATGAGTATAACCTGACACCTTGACAGTTTTCTAAAGAAATCCTGGGGTAGAGAAAGTACTCAGCTAAACCATGTTAGATTCCTGACCCACAGAAACTGTGAGATAGTAAATGTGTATTGTTTCAAGCCATTACATTTTGAGGTAAGTTTTTACGCAATAGCAATACATAACTAAGGTAATGGCTCAGCCATTGGGTGCAACCTCAGCAGGGAATGTGTGTTGATGGACTCTGGGTGACATCACATTCACTCCTCACTCCTCCAACTATGGGAGTAATGGCTAATTTCTGCAATTGCCCATCTCTAGGTAATGCCACTTTCCCCTTAGCCAGCGTTTTTATTACTGTTGTCAATTTTTTGTATTAAATTTCCTCTGAACTATCTAAATGGTGACTGATACATCCACATAACTATTTTTCCTGTGAAGGGGATAAAGGGGAATGCCACATTATTCTAAATGCAGTTGTGTCTTTTTAGACATGTTAAAAAATGTGATGCAACTTTTTTTTTAAAGTAAATGGAGGTTTGCTTCTCTGCAGGTCTTGGTTTCTGGGGCAGGTCGACTTCAAAGGTGGAGTCATCTGTACCTTCTTTCCTGGGTATATGAGGTATATATCTCTGCCCACCTGCAGACAGCAAAGGCAATGCATAAGGGATGCTGAGGGACACACAGTGGCTTCTTTTCCATTTTCATATGGGAGTCCATGGAAGTACAATCACTGCATGATCCCTGTAACTAGAATAAAAAAATATGGCATGTGTATGAGGGCAAACTCTTAACTCAGCAGGTGAACAACCCACATGGACTCCTTTTTCCCCAGGAGACTGTGAAACTAGAAAGAAACTTATATATCAGGACAGAGCAGCCCTTGATGAGACTCAAAAGAGAGGTGGCAAAGTCACAACTACCCAGCAGAAAACCAAGTCAGAGGAGGCGAAAGAACAAAGGGAGGGAAAGAGACTAGTCAAAGAGGCCACATCCATCCACCCACAGAACACCCGGCAAAGAAAATGAGCTACCCTGCTCCCACTGGAAGGCTTTGGGGGAGGGAGACATTCAGGAAAACCACAGGGGTAGAAAATTAGATCGTTTATCTCAAAGAGAAGAAATGAACTAAAGTGTGCTTTTGATATATGGCTGCAAGTGAGGACAAAGGCAAAACACCAACATATACTTGGCGTCAGAGAATGCCTTTTATCCAAGGATCTCAAAGCAGTTTGAGTCTATTAATTGACTTGTGAGGCAGTTAAATTGTGATTTGTTCATTTTATGCAGCATTTTTAAATCTAAAACTTGCTGAACATTTTACTACCCAACTACATTTGTTATTCCCCAGGTAACCTGGTAATATACAGAATGGGCATTCCTCTTTGACATACATGGAAACTGACCCTCAGAGAACTTAGGTAACATATTGGGGATCAGACCCGAACGTGTAAACGTTGACTAAAGAGTGGGGAACTCTGCAGAGGCAACTCGATGTCTCCCATGCTTAGTCCTCTGTGGTATGTAGAATAACGGTCCCTCAAAGGCAGCCCCATCCTAACTCCCGGAACCTGTGAGAATGCTAACTTATAAGGCAGAGTGGGTCTTGCAGAGGTGATTAAGGCAAGGATCTCAAGTTGGGGAAATTCTCTTGACTTATCTGGGGTGGGCCCAATGGAATCACACAGGTCTTTGTAAGGGAAAGAGGAAGGTAGGGGATTCAAAAAAGTTGCATGTGACTATGGTAGCAGAGTGTTGTGAGGCTGTGAGCCAAGGATGGTGGGCAGCCTCTAGATGCTGAAAAGGGCAAGAAACATATTTTCTTTTTAAATTAGTTTTTATTGGAGTATAGTTTTACAACATTGTGTTACTTTCTACTGTATAGCAAAATGAATCAGCCATCATATATATATGCATATATTCTCTCCCTTTTGGATTTCCTTCCCATTCAAGTCACCACAGTGCATTTAGCATAGCTCCCTGAGCTATACAGTATGTTCTCATTGGTTATCTATTTTATATATAATGTCAAAAGTATATATGTGCCAATCCCAATCTCCCAACTTCTCCCACCCCACCTTTCCCTCCTTGTTACCTATGTATTTGTTTTCTACGTCTGTGTCTCTATTTCTGATTTGCAAATTAGGTCATCTATACCGTTTTTCTAGATTAAGAAACATATTTTCTTCTAGAGCCTTCTGACCACCCATTTTAATCTTCTGATTTCCAGAACTGTAAGGTAATAACTCAGAGAAGGCAATCGCACCCCACTCTGGCACTCTTGCCTGGAAAATCCCATGGACGGAGGAGCCTGGTGGGCTGCAGTCCATGGGGTCGCTAAGAGTCGGACATGACTGAACGACTTCACTTTCACTTTTCACTTTCATCCATTGGAGAGGGAAATGGAAACCCACTCCAGTGTTCTTGTCTGGAAAATCCCAGGGACCGAGGAGCCTCGTGGGCTGCCTTCTATGGGGTCGCACAGATTCGTACACAACTGAAGCAACTTAGCAGCAGTAGCAAGGTAATAACTTTGAACTGTTCTAAGTCATTAATTTTTGGTCATTTGTTATAGCAGCAATAGGGGACTAATACAGCAAGTTTGAGGAGCGGGAACTGAAACTGTTAGTTGCTCAGTCATGTCTGACTCTTTGTGACCCCATAAACTGCGGCCCACTAGCCTCCTCTGTCCATGTGATTCTCCATGCAAGAATACTGGGGTGGGTTGCCATTTCCTTCTCCAGGGGATCTTTGGACCCAGGAATTGAACCCTGGTCTCCCGCACTGAAAGTAGATTCTTTACCGTTTGAGCCACTACAGAAGCTCTCTTGAAGAGTTGAGAAGTGGAGATCTGGGTGATTCCCTGATACCACAAACCTAAAATTTTATTTTCTGAATTATTTGGGTGGCACAGTTAAATAAGATTATTTGGCAGAGGGAGAGAATTACTTGGATATCTATTCATAAAAGTAGTGCATTTAGTGGTTTGAAGGAAAAGAATGATGGCACAGTAACAGTAATGGGTGATGGTTACTGAGGCTTAATATGGGCTGAGTGCTGGGTCAGCCTCCTAATGTGCCTTCTGTCTCATTTCTTACAACAGCTCTATAGGATAATAATTACTCTCATTTTACAGAGGAGGAAACTGAGTCTGGGAGAGCCGTTCAGCTGGCGAGGGAGGTGGTATTTGCACACCAGTATATCAGGCTCTTAAGCACTATTTGCAATAACTTTTCTAGAGACTTCTTAATTCACTGAAGGGAAAGAACAAGTCAGATGTGAAGACATGTGTAACAGAAAGTTGAGGACAGGGCTCTCTGACACTGAGGAGGGGTGATGACTCTGCTTCCCCAGGAGGGAGGTGAGGGACAACGCCTCCTCTTCTTGTCCTTCTGGCACTCTCACCAACTGCTCTATAAAGTACCCATCATCAGAGGGTGCCACCTTCCCCACACTATTTTTTTTTTTTTTTTGGCAATAGATGCTTCTCCTTGGAAGAAAAGTTATGACCAACCTGGATAGTATATTCAAAAGCAGAGACATTACTTTGCCGACTAAGGTCCGCTTAGTCAAGGCTATGGTTTTTCCTGTGGTCATGTATGGATGTGAAAGTTGGACTGTGAAGAAAGCTGAGCGCCGAAGAATCGATGCTTTTGAACTGTGGTGTTGGAGAAGACTCTTGAGAGTCCCTTGGACTGCAAGGAGATCCAACCAGTCCATTCTGAAGGAGATGAACCCTGGGATTTCTTTGGAAGGAATGATGCTAAAGCTGAAACTCCAGTACTTTGGCCACCTCATGCGAAGAGTTGACTCATTGGAAAAGACTCTGATGCTGGGAGGGATTGGGGGCAGGAGGAGAAGGGGACGACCGAGGATGAGATGGCTGGATGGCGTCACAAACTCGATGGACGTGAGTCTGAGTGAACTCCAGGAGATGGTGATGGACAGGGAGGCCTGGCGTGCTGTGATTCATGGGGTTGCAGAGTTGGACAGGACTGAGCGACTGAACTGAACTGAACTGAACTGCTTCTATTGAAAGCAAGTAAGTAATTTCACACTGCATAATGAATGTCTTTCCAAGCAGAAGCAGCTACAAGGGCTTAGAGGTCCTGGGGCTTCAGTTTACTCAAGTGGGGGGGAGGTTTCAGTGAGTGAAGTCTGAAGGGATTGAGATAAAAGGATCATAGTCTTACTGAGTATTGTTGGAACTAGCATAATCAAGTCTGGTATCAGTTAGACTGAAATAATTCAAAATGTAGGGACCAGTGTAAAATGGACACTTGTAATAATCCCTACTTCATAGGGTAGTTGTAGTTGTGAATTGAATTAATAAATGTAAAGTGCTTTAAAGAGTGCTGTAAGAGTGTAGCTGGTACTCTACAGCTGTTACTCTGGCTGCTGTTAATCCCACCATGGTTATCACCACTGTTATGATAGCAATGCCCCACTGCTGCTACCACACGATTACTATACCACTGCTGCTGTTACTACCACTATCACAGTTACTTTTATTTCTATTACCATTGAATACCCTTGCTAGTATCACTATTATTTCAGATTCTACTATTGCTACCACAGTAATTGTTACTATCCCTATCACTATCAGTACCACTGTTGTCAATGTCCTGGCATGGCAAATGCTTCCATCATGATAAATATGCAACACCAACTTCTGTGCCTTCCAAAAAGTGTGACTAGAGCAAATTCTCAGGTCCTCCTGGCTTTTTGCCTGGCAAGACTTTCTTGTCTGGTTCATTTCTGGGGCTGTTGCCATCTTTTTGCTCCTGCTCGGGCATGGACAAAGTGGCTTTCACTGCCCTGAGCTCTCTGAGGCAGCAATTCTGCTTGCTTCACTAATCCTTGTCAGTGACAAATGCTCCTCAAATTCATCCCCAATGGCCCTTTGAAGTGGACAAACAACTCCACAGCCATGAAATATCATGTTTTAAATAAAAGGCACTGTTTCAAATGTCATCAGCACCTCAGCCAGAGGGCTGCTGATCTCAGATGGATGCAGATAGTGTGGAGATAATAAGAACTAATCTGTACTGAGTGCTTATCGGATCTTTTCAAGTGCTTTGTGAGGCACTAAACACAGATTGACTTCTTTAGCCTTCCACAGAATTTTGTGAGGTAGTTCCTACTATTAATCACAAACAAGAACAAATGAGAGCACCG
Source organism: Oreotragus oreotragus (assembly GCA_006410675.1). Taxonomy (NCBI): domain Eukaryota; kingdom Metazoa; phylum Chordata; class Mammalia; order Artiodactyla; family Bovidae; genus Oreotragus; species Oreotragus oreotragus. The sequence goes on from SJYX01004430.1 coordinate 417,405, forward strand.
AGGCACGAGGAAGCTGAAGCACTTGTTCAAGGTAACACAGTAAGTGGGCGAGCTGGGTTTTGAACTGAAGAAAGCTGAGCACTGAAGAATTGGTGCTTTAGAACTGTGGTGTTGGAGAAGACTCTTGAGAGTCCCATGGACTGCAAGGAGATCCAACCAGTCCATCCTAAAGGAGGTCAGTCCTGGGTGTTCTTTGGAAGGACTGATGCTAAAGCTGAAACTCCAGTACTTCGGCCACCTCATGTGAAGAGTTGACTTATTGGAAAAGACTGATGCTGGGAGGGATTGGGGGCAGGAGGAGAAGGGGATGACCAAGGATGAGATGGCTGGATGGCATCATGGACTCGATGGACGTGAGTTTGAGTGAACTCCAGGAGTCGGTGATGGACAGAGAGGCCTGGTGTGCTGGAATTCATGGGGTCGCAGAGTCGGACATGACTGAACGACTGAACTGAACTGAACTGAACTGAACTCCAGAAAAGATGCTGCTGGTCCCAGCAGACCCACATGCTGCTTTGACATACACAGCATTCTAGTCAAAGGAGATCAAGACCTAATGAAGACAGGTGCCCATCATGGGTGCTCAAAAAGTCCTAGACCAGTGAATGAATGAAGGAATAAGAGGAAGAATGAAAGTATCATAACACGTCATTTGTGTGAGTGAAGAACAGGAGGCATTATGAGTGTCATAAACCAAAGGGGCAACTCAGTTATCTGCAGAAAGATTGGAAAGAGAGTCACAGAGGTCAAGAAGAAATTGATGAGGTACTACTTTGAGATCTACCTTGCTGGAGATCTAGGCAATTTGCCACTGGGTTCTCAGCCTCTATGGATTTTCTTGGGCTCCCTAGGTCTGTTGCTGTCTGCAAGTGGATGGCAGCTCAATGGTGGGAGGACTTCTGGACGCTTGCCTTTCACCTCACATAGTATGGCACACAATACGGTACCATTCTCTACAAGCTGGCACCTTTCTTTCATGTGGAGAGTGATTTGTTTGCTTCTCTTAGGTATTAAATAAGGGGCTTCCCAGGTGGTTCTAGTGGTAAAGAACCTGCCTGCCAATGCAGAGATGTAAGGGATGTGGGTTCAATCCCTGGGTCAGAAAGATCCCCTGGAGAAGGAAATGGCAACCTACTTCAGTACTCTTGTTTGGAGAATCCCACAGACAGAGGAGCCTGGCAGGCTGCAGTCCATAGGGCCGCACAGAGTCAGACATGACTGAAGCGACTTAGCGTGCATGCTTAAGTATTAGATATTGCATGCCATAAAATTTTAGTGCTGAAAAACTCCTTGAAGGTCAACTCCTCTCATTTTCCTCATTAGGAAACTGAGTCTCATAGGCATCAAGTGACTTGATGAGGCCACAACACCATCAAGGAGCAAGTTCCCCTGCTTCTCCAGGCACTAAACCACATCTTTAATTATGGTTTATTTGCTTGTTTGCCCTGATCTGGTGACAGTCCCTTGCGCTGACTTAAATGTCTTGGTGTTTCAGATAAAATGGTTGGCTTGAGCCAGGGCCTCAGGCACACTTTGCCTTCCAAAGCACTGGATACAACAAAGACCTAATTAGCTAATTAATCTACACTCCATTCCCTTGACACAAGGTCATACAACTTTCATCTTTAAGATGGACAAACTAAGGTAGTTTACATTTTCCTTCATTTAATATTTAGAACCTCTTTATAAGGGGAAACAGCCCCAAAGAATTCTATTTGCACTTATATTGATATCACTTAATTAAAAACATTTTTCAGCATTATAACAAATAGAATAACTACCTTAACTATAATATATGTTCTTCTAGCAGCAAAATTTTGCCTCTTTACCTAATTAACAAATATGAGTGTCATAAGACTATAATAAATTATTTAGAAGATATTTACTTTTAATTATTATTTTCTCAATAAATTCTAGAATTCAATTCCAAAGAAACTAAGATAACTTAGTTACATACAAATGTTTCACACTGGATGCATTTTGGCTTTCTCGAAGCGACCACATTGCTTTATTAAAGATTTCTTTTGTCTTTAATAAGGAAGCATGGAAGAGGCCACTGTGTCATTTAATCACTCACTCTGTCCTGCCTAGCATGTTAACTTCTCTGTAATTGTGCTTTCTCATAGTTCTTCTACCTGAATAGAACATATTAAATCTCCTAATAATTACTCCTACCTGACATAAAAGGGTGATTAAAGTAACTCATGTCTACAACTAATTTGATATATGATAATACAAATTTCTTGTCAAATTTCAATGTGATCTGGGTGATTTAGGTGTATACATGTAGCCTATTATTGATTCTCCCTACTTTGATAATTCAACATTACTTGTCTTTGGGTTTTCTCTAGCTCAAAAGGGAAAAAAATTGCCATTTTTATTCTTATTTTCACGACACATTTTTATTTATAAATGACCATTCAGTAGTAGTATATTCTGCAGTATTATACTCCAGGTGAGTAATCTAGTCCTAATAGCTTTCAGTTGTAGACACACAATTTTATTGGTTCAATGGCTTACACTTCGATCTGAACCCAAGATATTCTCTAGTTCCCTCATTTCTTTCACTTTTCTCTTCCATTATTCCATTATTTGAGTCTTGTGGGGTTAGTATGAATTAGCACAGAAAATGAAACTTAAGCGTTTGGTCTGAAGCCCCTTTCTTCCTTTGCGGAGCTCATAGCAAAGACAAATGTGGCTCTAGGAATCTTTCCTTCTTTTATTTGTGACCTTGCAAGGAGCCACCCTTATTTTTCCATTTTATAGATGGAGACATTAAGACAGAATCAGCTTGGGGACTTGCTTCAGGTTATAGAGTGAGTCAGGGTCGTAATCAGGAAGAACAAAACCTAGGAATAAAAGTCGGTTAAATAAAGAAACTCATTGCCCCATGCACATATTAGCTGGAAATGCCCGTGTGAAAGTCAAAGAGGGTTTAAGTGAAGTTATGGATGACAGAGCCTTAAGAGGAATTTAAGGACATTTAGGAGCTGCTGCTAAGCTTGTGAGGCTGTGATTATGGAGGAAGTTACCGCTCTTTCGTACGCAATGTCTCTTGGTGCTATTGTCAGACACCTTGTCTAAGCCAGTGTGGCAGCGCTTATTTTGTTATGTTTCCCCAAGCCCCTTTTGGTGTTTTATCTACTGGAGCGTTCATTTGAGACAAACAGCTTATGTAGTCTTTCTAGCCAAGCAGAAATCAGAATGAATGAGAAAACCGCCTAAGAAAATCTGTCCTCCTGATTTCCCACATGAAGCTGGCTGGAGAGTTGCTGTTCCCCAGACAGAGCCTCTGCAGTACTCGTCAACTGCCTGGCTTGTTGTGGCGATGCTAGCAGCTGCTGCTTCTGCTTCTTCAAGATAAAGACTACAGATAAGTGTATTCAAAAAGTGTGTTCATCCTCGTTCTTTCCAGCTGTTTTCCTGGAATTAGATTAGTGGTGTAAGTGAAATCTTTTCTGAACCTCATTGAGATCCAGACTTGCCTAGTCAGTGGCTTCCTTTATTTTTATTATCTGTGTTCTTATTTGTATACTTTTCTTATTTTTATGAACATTTACTATATACCAGAAACTGTACAAAAAGCTTTATATACGTAGTTCAGTCTGCTCTAATCACATACCATAGATTGGGTGCCTTAAACAGTGGAAATGTATTTCTCCCAGTTCTGAAAGGTGGGAGGTTCAAGATCAGGGTCCCAGCAGATTCAGTGTCTGGTGAAGATGCTCCTTATGGTTTTCAAATAGCTGCCTTCTCATTATATTCTCATGTGATGGAGAGAGTGATCCTTGCTGCTGCTGCTAAGTCACTTCAGTCGTGTCCGACTCTGTGTGACCCCATAGACGGCAGCCCACCAGGCTCCCCCATCCCTGGGATTCTCCAGGCAAGAATACTGGAGTGGGTTGCTATTTCCTTCTCCAATGCATGAAAGAGAAAAGTGTAAGTGAAGTCGCTCAGTCTGTCCGACTGTTAGCGACCCCATGGACTGTAGCCCACCAGGCTCCTCCGTCCATTGGATTTTCCAGGCAAGAGTACTGGGGTGGGGTGCCATTGCCTTCCCCGAGAGTGATCCTTAAGCTCTGTATTTTCTTTAAGGACATTCATCTCATCGTGAGATCTCTACTTTCATGACCTTCTCTAAACCTAATTACCTCCCAAAGGCCCCACCTCCTAATACCATCACATTGAGAATTAGGGTTTTGACATGAATTTTTTTAAGACACAAATATGCAGTCTATAACACATATATCTTGTTTAATCTCAAAGTAGCCCTTCAAAGTGGATGTTATTACCCTTAGTCTACCAGGATGTGATTACCCTTAGTTTATTTATTAAGTAACATGTTGAGGTCACCCAGGTGGGTGGCACACTCAGGTCCGGTTGACTCCATGGCCTATGTTCTTAATTAGGGTGCTCTATGCCCCCAGCTGGGGACTTCATTGTTTTGCAGAGTTGAGTCCTTGTAGATGCGCTGCCTTGAAGATGTGTTCTTACAGAGCCACTGGCACTTAGTTTCTGTATATTTCCTATGGACTGGTTGTAATGACTCAAGCTTTCTATGAGCTCAAATTTCATTTGCCAGTTTGGCTTCAGTGAGAACTGAACTGGCCCCAGCCCTTCTGGTTTGCATGTGTCCGTGTGTGTGTGTGTGTGTATGTATGTGTATGTATGTGTGTGTGTGTGTTTTCTTTGGCTTGAAGAGTCAGCAAATACTGAAGATTAGAGCTCTTGCTGTTGGTGATTAGTCTCTAAGTGTTCATGTTCGACTTTTGTGACCCCATGGACTGTAGTTGCCAGGCTCCTTTTCCAAGAGGTTTCCCAAGCAAGAGTACTGGAGTGGGTTGCCATTTCCTTCCCCAAGGGATCTTCCTGACCAAGGGATTGAACCTGTGTCTTTTGCACTGGCAGGCAGTTTCTTTACTGCTGAGACACCAGGGAAGCCCAATCAGAATTCTTTTATTTATTTGTTTTATTCTTTTATTCCTTTATTCCAAGGTCAAGTTGAGTGTGATAGTTCTCCCAGAGATCCTTCCCTCTTAATTCAGCAAAGACAAATGGGGTGGGATATTTTAGTAGGACATAAATGGAAAACAATCAACACCAACCCCCAAATAACTACATACATGCACCCTAAAATATACACAACGTGGAGATGTGTTTTCAGAGTACAGATTACCTAAAGCAGACTAAATAGTTTCTTGTTGACGTTGCTGAAACTTACTTCTGAGCTTTTAATTCTGCACATGAGCCTTATCACTCTTCCCTTTGTGGTTAGGCTCTCCTTCATCTGTATAGTCACTCAGGCAAGTCTTTCCTGAATGCAGGGGGCTCTTCTCCCTGTGATTTCACAGTCTCTTCCTGGAATATAGGCTATCTAGTGCTCTCTCCCCTTTCCTTGTTCATATACTCTTCATTTGCGGCTCTCAGTGACACTTGAGCTTATTTACTCTTTGGGGTTAGGGCAATGTCTGGGCTTGCTTTCCCTTAAGGTTCTGGAGCCTCTGTAGTTGAAGGACCCTTCCTAGGAAGGTCATCACTCTAGTTCAGCTTCCTGTTCAGGTAAAAAGCCTACTCTTCTTCCAGTCTCAGAACTTTGCATCCCTTTTTGGATTTCTTACTTTGTTTCTACTTCAGTCCTAAGGGATATCTATTGGGCTCGTTTTCAGGGATGGGATTACTGAAAGGTCTGTACCATGTTACCAATCATTTCACCTTCCCAGTTTCCACTGGGAATTCACCCTATCAGAGGGACAGGTAACAATAGAAAAATGCCTCACACAGAGTGGCAATGACAAACATTTGAGAGAAAGGGTATTATTCATTTTCTATATGTCTTTCTCATATTATTACAAGACATAAAATAGGAACCTAGAATAATAATGAACTTTTTGGAAGGCATAGTTTTTTTTCCCTTAGGCTGTCTTCCCATTCTGGGCCTCATTTTCACATTCATGGAAATCCCACAATGATAGATATCAGTTATGATGTTTGTGTTGCATTTAACAGAGATCAGCTCTGACTCTAAAGCAAAGAAGGGACATATGGAAAGCATAGTGAAGGTTGGGAGACCATATTTGGAAAATGAATATGAACTAGAGAGTTGAGAGCATGGGAATCTGGCCGTATCATTATTGTGACATGTTGCTGCCATGAGTACATTTAACCAACCCTTTCGTTTTGCTTCACTTACTCAGAGTTCAGATGGGTGACAACATCTGACATGCTGAGCCTTGACTATTAGCTGGCACTGCCTACCAAGTGGGTGGAGAGAGGAAGGATGGAGCCTCCATAGCTTTCTCTGTAGGAGCTTCTGGGAACCCTTTAAGAGAATACTCAAGGAGGTGAGAGGTAGGTATTCCTCAAAATCAGGACAGGAAGGGGGCAGGTTGATGGCTATACTGCCATCAAAAAAAAAAAAAAAAAAAAAAAAAAAAATGCTCCTCCGTCCATTGGATTTTCCAGGCAAGAGTACTGGGGTGGGGTGCCATTGCCTTCCCCGAGAGTGATCCTTAAGCTCTGTATTTTCTTTAAGGACATTCATCTCATCGTGAGATCTCTACTTTCATGACCTTCTCTAAACCTAATTACCTCCCAAAGGCCCCACCTCCTAATACCATCACATTGAGAATTAGGGTTTTGACATGAATTTTTTTAAGACACAAATATGCAGTCTATAACACATATATCTTGTTTAATCTCAAAGTAGCCCTTCAAAGTGGATGTTATTACCCTTAGTCTACCAGGATGTGATTACCCTTAGTTTATTTATTAAGTAACATGTTGAGGTCACCCAGGTGGGTGGCACACTCAGGTCCGGTTGACTCCATGGCCTATGTTCTTAATTAGGGTGCTCTATGCCCCCAGCTGGGGACTTCATTGTTTTGCAGAGTTGAGTCCTTGTAGATGCGCTGCCTTGAAGATGTGTTCTTACAGAGCCACTGGCACTTAGTTTCTGTATATTTCCTATGGACTGGTTGTAATGACTCAAGCTTTCTATGAGCTCAAATTTCATTTGCCAGTTTGGCTTCAGTGAGAACTGAACTGGCCCCAGCCCTTCTGGTTTGCATGTGTCCGTGTGTGTGTGTGTGTGTATGTATGTGTATGTATGTGTGTGTGTGTGTTTTCTTTGGCTTGAAGAGTCAGCAAATACTGAAGATTAGAGCTCTTGCTGTTGGTGATTAGTCTCTAAGTGTTCATGTTCGACTTTTGTGACCCCATGGACTGTAGTTGCCAGGCTCCTTTTCCAAGAGGTTTCCCAAGCAAGAGTACTGGAGTGGGTTGCCATTTCCTTCCCCAAGGGATCTTCCTGACCAAGGGATTGAACCTGTGTCTTTTGCACTGGCAGGCAGTTTCTTTACTGCTGAGACACCAGGGAAGCCCAATCAGAATTCTTTTATTTATTTGTTTTATTCTTTTATTCCTTTATTCCAAGGTCAAGTTGAGTGTGATAGTTCTCCCAGAGATCCTTCCCTCTTAATTCAGCAAAGACAAATGGGGTGGGATATTTTAGTAGGACATAAATGGAAAACAATCAACACCAACCCCCAAATAACTACATACATGCACCCTAAAATATACACAACGTGGAGATGTGTTTTCAGAGTACAGATTACCTAAAGCAGACTAAATAGTTTCTTGTTGACGTTGCTGAAACTTACTTCTGAGCTTTTAATTCTGCACATGAGCCTTATCACTCTTCCCTTTGTGGTTAGGCTCTCCTTCATCTGTATAGTCACTCAGGCAAGTCTTTCCTGAATGCAGGGGGCTCTTCTCCCTGTGATTTCACAGTCTCTTCCTGGAATATAGGCTATCTAGTGCTCTCTCCCCTTTCCTTGTTCATATACTCTTCATTTGCGGCTCTCAGTGACACTTGAGCTTATTTACTCTTTGGGGTTAGGGCAATGTCTGGGCTTGCTTTCCCTTAAGGTTCTGGAGCCTCTGTAGTTGAAGGACCCTTCCTAGGAAGGTCATCACTCTAGTTCAGCTTCCTGTTCAGGTAAAAAGCCTACTCTTCTTCCAGTCTCAGAACTTTGCATCCCTTTTTGGATTTCTTACTTTGTTTCTACTTCAGTCCTAAGGGATATCTATTGGGCTCGTTTTCAGGGATGGGATTACTGAAAGGTCTGTACCATGTTACCAATCATTTCACCTTCCCAGTTTCCACTGGGAATTCACCCTATCAGAGGGACAGGTAACAATAGAAAAATGCCTCACACAGAGTGGCAATGACAAACATTTGAGAGAAAGGGTATTATTCATTTTCTATATGTCTTTCTCATATTATTACAAGACATAAAATAGGAACCTAGAATAATAATGAACTTTTTGGAAGGCATAGTTTTTTTTCCCTTAGGCTGTCTTCCCATTCTGGGCCTCATTTTCACATTCATGGAAATCCCACAATGATAGATATCAGTTATGATGTTTGTGTTGCATTTAACAGAGATCAGCTCTGACTCTAAAGCAAAGAAGGGACATATGGAAAGCATAGTGAAGGTTGGGAGACCATATTTGGAAAATGAATATGAACTAGAGAGTTGAGAGCATGGGAATCTGGCCGTATCATTATTGTGACATGTTGCTGCCATGAGTACATTTAACCAACCCTTTCGTTTTGCTTCACTTACTCAGAGTTCAGATGGGTGACAACATCTGACATGCTGAGCCTTGACTATTAGCTGGCACTGCCTACCAAGTGGGTGGAGAGAGGAAGGATGGAGCCTCCATAGCTTTCTCTGTAGGAGCTTCTGGGAACCCTTTAAGAGAATACTCAAGGAGGTGAGAGGTAGGTATTCCTCAAAATCAGGACAGGAAGGGGGCAGGTTGATGGCTATACTGCCATCAAAAAAAAAAAAAAAAAAAAAAAAAAAAAAAAAAAAAAAAAAAAAAAAAAAAAAAAAAAAAAAAGAAAAAAAAAAAAAAAACAAAAAGAAAAAAAAAT
>SJYX01004430.1:426370-480103 GCA_006410675.1 Oreotragus oreotragus
GTTGATGGCTATACTGCCATCAAAAAAAAAAAAAAAAAAAAAAAAAAAAGAAAAGAAAAGAAAAAAAGAAAAAGGACTATAATGGGAGAAAAAAAAAAATCTGATGGTGAGTCCAGTATATTTTTTCAGTGCTGTTTTTTAAAAAAAATCTCAATTAGTATTCTTAGCACTGTTCTCAATTTCTATAGCCCTCCCTTTTGTTCTCTTTCTCAAACACATAGTTTTTAGGTTAGCAATTGCCTTAATACTGTCAACATTTTATACTGAGACCATACAGTAAGCTGCTAAAGTGTGTTGTTAGAATTGGATTCACAAGATTGATGTCCTCTTCAGGCTGCAGACCATCTGATTACTAGATCTCCTTTGGGCAATGAAGCTGCCTCCTTTTTCTCCTCTCTCGACCATCAAGCTTGCACCACAGTAATAATATTTAATAAGAGTAGCAGTAAAACTATGTCATTGCTTCTCTGATGGTCAGAGTGGAACGCAGCTCCAGATAAAACTGGAGTGATAGTTATACAGATAATACAGTTGTTTTAGTTCTTTCACCTTGGAAAGGAGGAGGTAGCGTGAATGTTAATTGATGCTTGTCTCTTGTAGCCTACTGGAATTATACATTAGGTGTTTGGGTGAAATTGTGGGGTACACTTGATCATGTATTAAACATTTGCAAGCTATTTGCTTCTATTTGTTCTTACTGGATCTTGAAAAACAGCTTTGCTAGTTCAGGATAAAGGAGATGAAACCTTTGTGGTTTTGCCTGCTCTGCCTGAATCAGGTGACTTTTTGTGAGGATATCCAAGCACTTTGCCTCATCCCTTTGCCTTCTTCACATGTCATCCCAGAATAATTGAAAGATAAGAAAATTCAGGGGAACCTCATTAATAAAACCTTGCATTTCTGTAAATGCAGAAATCAGTATGTACAAAATAGAAAAAGTGTGGGGAGGTTATTTACATTAGGGAAATTTTTCTTTTTGGTTTCATAAAAGAATTCACATTAGGATTTCTTTAAATTGCAAAGTCCTTTGCTGGATTAAGGACATTACTGAAACACTCTTAGAAATACATCTACTATGAAAAGAAGCCATGTTTTATATCATCTAATTTTATAACTGAAGAACTAGGAATAATTCAGAAAAAAGGTATAGAAACTCTCTGTAGCTCTAAAAAGAGGAGGTAAGACACCTGATTTTCACTCCCTTACTCTCCTAAAAAGAGGATAGCTCTCACAGAAGTAAAAACTGAGACTCTTCTTTCCAAAAACCCAGAAGATTCCTGCATTAAATCATAACATAATTATGAGATCATTCTACTATTAACAGTAACTTAAAAAAATTTTTTTTAAATTTTTAACTTGATTAGTGATTAAAAATTTTTTTTTACTTTATTTTACTTTACAGTACTGTATTGGTTTTGGCATACATTAACATGAATCCTTCATGGGTGTACACGAACTCCCAAACATGACCCCCGCCCCCGCCACGTCCCTTCTCCTGGTGTACACAAAGATTTTATTTGAGCTCTTGGAGCATCTATGGTGGGTATGGGGTTTGATTCTAAATACGATTTTGCCCCTCCTACCATCTTGCTGGGGTTTCTTCTCTGCCCTTGGACATGGGGTATCTTTTTTTGAATTTTACATTTATTTAGATGTAACATTCAAATTAAATTTTGTAAAAATATTATTCTCTTGTTCAAATCTCCTACTACTGTCTAGTGGATGACTGAATGATGCAGAACTAGTAAGTAATTTCTCACATGTATGCTCACCGTCAGATTTCTTCAGACTCTGTTTTAAACCTAAGCTCTGTGAGAACGTTGGGCTTCCCAGGTCATGCTAGTGGTAGAGAACCCACTTGTCAGTACAGGAGTTCCAAGAGACGTGGGCTCAGTCCCTGGGTAGGGAAGATCCCCTGGAGAAGGGCTTGGTAATCCACTCCAGTATTCTTGCCTGGAGAATCTTATGGACAGAAAACTGGCAGGCTACATAGGGCGGCATAGAGTCAGACACAACTAAGCAACTAAGACATACTTACACACATATATTAGAAATTTGAGCCACAGAATGGTTAATTAACATGACTAATTGAGTCAGCTGGGTTTTTACACTATAAAACATCATACAATGTATTGAAATGAAAAGTAAGAAAGCCTTTAGTGCTATATTTTGACTTAGAACAACTAATTTACTTGGGAGAAAATGGTTGACTCTTGAATTTTTCCTTCTCAATTTTGTCAAGCTCTTTTTTTAAAGCCTACATTTATACAGTAAAATGGACAGTTAGAAAATGCCACAAATTTCAGGTAACTCATGTTTTTATTATTGCTTTGTTTCCTTTTACATTCAAGAAATATGTGATATGAAGTAAAAACAATAGAATTGATAGTACCCAAAAGACATGGGGATATGTAAAGATGGCTGAACCATTTGCTGTCGTGGCTGTTTAGCCACTGTCCAGTCGCTGAATCACGTCTGACTCTGTGACCCCATGGACTGCAGCACACCAGGCTCCTCTGTCCTCCAGTTTCCAGGAGCTGGCTCAAATTCATGTCCACTGAGTCAGTGATGCCTTTTAAGCATCTCATTCTCAGTTGCCCCATTCTCCTATTGCCTTCAGTCTTACTGAGTATCAGGGTCTTTTCCAATGAGGGGGTTCTTCACATCAGATGGCCAAAGTATTGGAGCTTCACCTTCAGCATTAGGCCTTCCAATGAATATTCAGGGTTGATTTCTATTAGAACCGATTGGTTTGATTTCCTTACAGTCCAAGGGACTCTCAAGAGTCTTCTCCAGCACCACAATTAGAAAGTATCAATTCTTTACCAGTCAGCCTTCTGGACCAGTTCTTACATCCATACATGACTACTGGAAAAACCACAGCTTTGACTATAGGGACCTTTGCTGGCAAAGTAATATATCTGTTTTTTAATATGCTCTCTAGGTTTGCCACAGCTTTCTTTCCAAGGAGCAAGTGGGTTTTGTTTGTTTGTTTGTTTTAAATTCCATGGCTGCAGTCACCATCTGCGGTGATTTTAGACCCAAGAAAATAAAACCTGTCATTATTTCCACTGTTTCCCTTTCTATTTATCATGAAGTGAAGGGACTGCATGCTATGATGATTTAGTTTTCTTTTCAATGTTGAGTTTCAAGATAGCTTTTTCACTCTTACACTCATCAAGAGTCTCTTCAGTTCCTCTTCACTTTCTACCACTAGAGTGGTATCTTCTACATATGTGAGGTTGTTGAATTTTCTCCCAACAATATTGATTCCAGCTTGTGATTCATCCAGCTGGCATTTTGCATGATGTACTCTGCATATAAGTTAAATAAGCAGGTTGACAATATATAGCTGTGTCATATACCTTTCCCAATTTTGAACCAGACTAATAAGTCTCTGTAAGCAATAGCCTCCATACCACTGATACATATGTATGGAAGACCTTTACAGAAATAGTTAAAAATCCTTGTTTCCCTAAGCATATCTGTTCTTTGACACTCAGCTTGAAAGCTGCAACATCACTGAAATATCAGTCATCATTATAATATGAAGTTGCATAAACTGCTTATGATTTTAGGTTAACTGTTTTCTTCTAAGAAAGGGGTATATAATAAATTCTTTAAAATGTGCCAAATGTTAAAATATAAAGTGAAATAAAGTGAGCAATGAAGAACATTATTTATCAAATGGAATAATTATTTACTAATTATTCACTTTAAGCTTTCAAAATGTGTTACAGTGTTTGTATTTGTAATAACTCTTTCATTTTTCATATGAAAGCATATCCATAAATATTTGTCTAAGTAAAGACCTGCACTGTGTACAAATGACTGTTGAAATTGAGTACTTGGAAAAAGATCTTCAATGTTTTCACTGAGAAATAATGAAAACATATTTGATAAATAATGCATTTACACCTGCTGTGCATAATAATCACTCATGATGTTCGAGCTCTTTCTGAAATAGTTCACCAAATAAGTTGTCCTTTGCAGTGTTGTTTCCAGTGGAGACTTGAAAGTTTGTGATATTTCAGTAAGCATGTTGGTCTAGGAAGTAATACAATAAAATTACTCCCTGAAGCTTTGTGTAAATGATTTTATCTTAAATGTGCAAATGGCTTGGTCAAGGTTTAAATAAAAATTCTGTGAAAAGAACAGCATTATGCAGACCCTAAATCAAGCTACACTTTTTACTTTCTTCAAATATCTATTGATGTGGCATATTAAACACATAGAATGTTTTTAAAATAGGTGTGAAAGAAAGTATTATTAAAGTATTATTAAGATTGTATGCCTAAGCTTCCCAGTGGGTGGTCTTCTAAGAAGTCTCAACTAGGAATGTGCTAGAAAAGCAAATTCTCAGTCTCCTCCTCAGATCTACCACTGTATCAGAAACTCTGAGAGTGAGACCTAGTGATCTGAGTGTAACAAATCCTGCAGGGAATTTTCATGCTTGCTCAAATTTAAGTATTCCCAGTTACATTATGAGGGTGCCATATTGGGGGTGGGGGTCAAAGAGTTCTATACTATTAGCATGTCATATATATTTAGCATGTCTTGAAGATTAAGAATTTATGAAACCAACAACATACACAAACATTTCCATTTGCACTTGAATGTGAAAAAGTATTTTTGTAACTTTCAATTTATATTTAAATAATTTTCATATAAGCAGACACTAAGTCTTTCCACCTTTCATTTTCAAAACTTTTTTTTTTTAATTTCACATTTCATAAGAATCTGCCTGCAACACAGGAGACCAGGGTTTAGCTATCTGTGTTGGAAAGATCCCCTGAAGAAGGAAATGTCAATCCCTTCTAGTATTCTTATCTGGAGAATTCCATGGACAAAGAAGTTTGGAGGGCTACAGTCACAAAGAGTCTCAAAGAGTCAAATACAACTGAGCAACTGACTTTCACTTTCAAGAATATATATTTTAAGAGGGTTCTGAGGAGGTACAAATATACAACATTTTTCACAATTAAAAAAAAAGACCTTTTTTTTTTTTTCTTTTCTGTGTTCAGCTATTGAATATAATACAGTTCTTTCATACTTTCATAATATTTATATTGGTGAAAGATCAAATAATTAATATTTCCTGTACTGAAGGGTTAATAAAAAGAATCATGACTCATACATACAAACAATGAGATTTTTATATGAAATAAATTGAGATAAAATGTAATAAGATGCCAACAAATTCAAATAAAGGAGAGTAGAAATTATCCCTTTATTCTGATCCTTGGTTTTGAACAGTTACTCATTAGTTTGAAATCTATATTTCTTAGGCATTTACTTAGTAGAAATTATTTCTTCCTACCCAAACATGCTTTCCCATACACTAATGTCACTGCTAAAATAACTCAGAAATTTCTTTTCTAATAATAACTGTTTTCAACAAATCTTAGGGTGAATAAATGAAAGAGGTTGCCCTAGCAGTCGCCAAGTTCTGGGATATCTTTGAGGAGTAAAGACTGTTAATATGCATATATTGCTTACTACAATTATTTAGGGTATAAAAACTGACTTGGTAGCTACTAGTAATAGATGATAATTAAAATTATGGAGTGATTGAGACTCAGGGAAAATAGAGCTAACAGAAAACCTAAGACAAAATGTAGGTGCTCAACAACAGAAAAAAAGTCAATAACACGGAAAAAAAATCATAAAATCAGAAAAATACAGGAATAATAAAAATTGTATTAAAGGCAAAATGCCAGGCTAGATGATCACAAGCTGGAATCAAGATTGCTGGGAGAAATATCAACAACCTCAGATATGCAGATTATACCACCCTAATGGCCAAAAGCAAAGAGGAACCAAAGAGTCTGTGATGAAGGTGAAAGAAGAGAGGGAAAAAACTGGCTTAAAACTCAATATTCAAAAATTGACATCCAATCCCATCACTTCATAGCAAATAGTTAGAGGAAAAATGGAAACAGTGACAGATTTTATTTCCTGGGCTCCAAATCACTGTGGAGAGTGACTCTAGCCATGATATTAAAAGACGCTTGTTCCTTGGAAGAAAAGCTATGACAAACCTAGACCTATTAAACCTAGCATATGAAAAAGGGAAGACATTAGTTTGCCAAGAAAGGTCCACATAGTTAAAGCTATAGTTTTTTCAGTAGTCATGTATGAATGGGAGAGTCAGACCAGAAAGAAGGCTGAACTCCAAAGAACTGATGTTTTCAAACTGTGTTGCTGGAGAAGACTCTTGAGCATTCCTTGGACAGCAAGGAGATCAAACCTATCAATCCTAAAGGAAATCAACTCTGAATATTCACTGGAAGGACTGATGCTGAAGTTCCAATACTTTGACCATCTGATGCTAACAGCCAGCTCATTGGAAAATACTCTTATGCTGGGGGAGACTGAGGGCAAGAAGAGAAGGAGGCAACAGAGGATGTGATGATTGGATGGCATCACTGATTCAATGGACATGAGTTTGAACAAACTCCCAGAGATAATGAAAGATTTGTAAGCCTGGCATGCCACAGTCCATGGGGTCACAAATAATCATATATGATGTAGCAACTGAACAACAAAAACAAAAGCGATTGGGTTATAAGACAAATTATGGTTTCATTGCAGTAAGAGTGGCATAAAGAAAACAAAAATTGAAGGAAATAGAAAGGAGAGTCTCAATAATCAAAGACAACCTAAACAGGAATTTGAAAAAAAGTGAGAGCAAAATGTTGAGCAGAAACAAAATAACAATTGCTGTTTTTATGCAGAAAGTCATTTGGGAATTTTATAACCATAAGAGAGAAAGTTTTCATAGCACCAAGAGAACTTCACTGAATAAAGTGGAGCCTAAGTTTAAGGGTGATATAATATCTAAAAGGCTGATATTGTAGAGTTAACCTCATTAGATATAGTTTACCATTAAGTCCAGGATACTTTCTAATATCTTAATTGGGCTTAATAGCCAAATACTTCAAATATGCTTGTTATATAGAGTTATATATAATCCTCCCTAATAACTGAGACTTGAACCAGATTTTCTGCTAAAACCAGATCGAAATCTTTCCGAGCATCTTTTCTGACCATAATGAATTAAGATTAGATCTCAATTACAAGAGAAAAACTATTAAAAATTCCAACATTTGGAGGCTGAACAACACACTTCTCACTAACCAACAAATCACAGAAGAAATAAAAAAAGAAATCAAAATATGCATAGAAATGAATGAAAATGAAAACACAACAACCCAAAACCTGTGGGACACTATAAAAGCAGTGCTAAGAGGAAAGTTCATAGCAATACAGGCATACCTCAGGAAACAAGAAAAAAGTCAAATAAATAACCTAACTCTACACCTAAAGCAACTAGAAAAGGAAGAAATGGAGAACCCCAGAGTTAGTAGAAGGAAAGAAATCTTAAAAATTAGGGCAGAAATAAATGCAAAAGAAACAAAAGAGACCATAGCAAAAATCAATTGCATAGAAATGAATGAAAATGAAAACACAACAACCCAAAACCTGTGGGACACTATAAAAGCAGTGCTAAGAGGAAAGTTCATAGCAATACAGGCATATCTCAGGAAACAAGAAAAAAGTCAAATAAATAACCTAATTCTACACCTAAAGCAACTAGAAAAGGAAGAAATGGAGAACCCCAGAGTTAGTAGAAGGAAAGAAATCTTAAAAATTAGGGCAGAAATAAATGCAAAAGAAACAAAAGAGACCATAGCAAAAATCAACAAAGCCAAAAGCTGGTTTTTTGAAAAAGTAAATAAAATTGACAAACCATTAGCCAGACTCATCAAGCAACAAAGGGAGAAAAATCAAATCAATAAAATCAGAAATGAAAATGGAGAGATCACAACAGACAACACAGAAATACAAAGAATCATAAGAGATTACTATCAACAGTAACTTTTAAAATTGTGTTGTGAATAAGATAGCATCTTGATGGTTTGAATTTTCTGCTTTGGAGAAAAGAATTTCAGCAAGTTTGACTTCTAAAAATGAGATACATTTCAAGAAAATACTGTCTTCAGAATCCTTAGTTTGTATTTTAGGGGAAGACATTTCATGGTAACCTTTCTGGGTCTTACTTTCTTTACCCGCAAAATATTTTTTTAAAACATTGAGGTATAATTGACATATAGTATTATACTAGCTTTAGGTGCACATCATAATGATTCAATATTTGGATATATTGTGACGTGATCACCACAGTGAGTCTCACTAACATCCAAAAGGAAGATCTTGAACTAGATAATCTCTCAGGACTTTTATAGCTTCCAAGTTTGTTACTTAATTTTTATGAGTGTCATTAACCCTATAATTTTGAGATTCTGTCCTCTTTCCTTTGAATAGTTCAAATCTTACAGTAAATCACTCATTGAATTATTCTATACTTTATCTTCTCATCTAATACTTGTGTGTGTACGCTCAGTTGCTCAGTCATGTCCAACTGTTTGTGACCTCATGAAATGCAGCCCACTAGGCTCCTCTGTCCATGGGATTCTCCAGGCAAGAATACTGCAGTGGGTTGCCATGCCCTTTTCCAGGGGGTCTTCCTGACTCACGGATTGAATCTGTGTCTCCTGTGTCTCGTGCATTGCCTGATGGATTTTTTTTTTTTTAACCACTGAGCCACCTGTGAAGTTACTCGCTTAATATTTTTAAAGCCTGAGTTCAGACTTGTAGCCAGTTAGAAGTCTGTAGAACAGTGCAAAAGAATGTTAGATTCCCTTTTTATTCCAAAGAGGAATAAAAGCTTAGAAAATCTTAAATTGTTTCACAGTGGCGGTGCAAAAAGAATAAAAATGTAAGGGAAGAAAACTCACAGAGACAGTGAGCAGAGATTCCCATCTGGTGAGGGTCTTAAGGCAGCTGCTGTGGTTCAACATTATCCTGAAGGAACTCTGAGTCTGTTGGGTTATAGTAAGATTGCATGGACAAGTGGAATAACGAAACATGGCCATAGAAGCAACAGGCCGAAAATACTGTTGCTCATGAAAGCCATGTATGTGATAGTTGGTTCTGAATCCTGAAAATATTTTTTTAGAGATGAATATAGGAGTTTCCACATAGCCTTGAGCAATGACTTCTGATACTAATTGCTCAGACTTAGGCCAGACTTCACAGGTTAAGGGCACAGTTCTTCACAAGACTTCCCTACTTCAGACACCAATCACAGGCTGAGGGGTTCCCAGGCCATGCTTACTTATGACACATTGGCTACAAATTTGCATTGCTCACTAATTTGGATAATTTGCTGTAACGACTCACAGAACTCAGGAAAGTGCTATATTTAAAACTACCAATTTATTATAACAAAAAGGATAAAATTCAGAACCAGCCAGAAAAGATGCATAGTGTGAGGCTTCTGCTTCCCCTGAGTCAGGATGCACCTTTCTCCCAGATTCATCAATGTGTAACAATACACACAGGGTATACAACCAGAGAAACTCACTGGAGCTCCTGTGTCTGGAGTTTTTATTGGGGCTTCCATGTAGACATGATTCACTGAATTATTGGTCAAAATGAAGAATTCAGTCTCTGGCTCCCTTTCCCAGAGAGCCAGATAGCACTATGGTTCAAAGCCCCAATCCTCTAATCAATGGTTGGTATTTTAGGTGTAGCCGGCCCCCCTCCTGAGTCTTGTCATTAGCTTAAACTATATAGGGTTCCCCTTCAGTGATCTTGTTAGCATAAACTATTAGGATCTACTAAGAATAACAAAGACATTCCTATTACTCTGGAAACCCCAAGTATTTAGAGGCGTCCCTCCAGGAACTCAGGACAAAAAACTACCCAAATTCTTTATTATATAGCGTGCAAAGTCGTTTCAGTCGTGTCCGACTCTTTGGCAACCTTATAGACTGTAGCCCACCAGGCTCCTCTATCCATGGGATTCTCCAGGCACGAATCCTGGAGTGGGTTGCTATTTCTTATTCCAGGGGATCTTCCCGACCCAGGGATTAAGCGCAGGTCTCTTGCTTCTGAATTGGCAGGTGGGTTCTTTACCATTAGCGCCACCTGGGAAGCCCTCTTTGTTATATAACACCTTGCTTTTGCTTTTGTTAGTTCTGCACTTTGCAAGGAGTAACAGGGACTTCAGGACTGGATTGAGGTCTCTAACTGGGTTACAGACCGGGTAGCAGAATGGTTAACAGCAAGGACTGTTTTGGGTTGCTGCCCCTTTGGACCTCGGCCCCATTGCTGTCTTTTGGCCTTACATTGACTCCTTCATAGTCCCCACCCATAGCCCCTGCCCTGGGCAGCCCACAGGCCTATAAACTCGTGGCTGCATTTGCATAGGTCACTACCCAAACCAGAGCACAGGCGGTCCTGCCCCTGTACCTCGACAGGGCAAGAGGAGGATGCATGCTGTCCCATACCCAAATTAGCCCTTGGGGCGAGCTGCAAGCACTGTGAACTGACTGGATTGCGGGTGGCTGGCAGAGTGGAAAATTGTCTGGGAGGCTTGGGGTGTGCCTGAGGTGGCATGAGCCACAATCCTTACTGACAAGTCCAGGACAAGGGACCTCTGATAACTGAGTATTTCTCATTCCAGCTCTCTTCGGCTCACCCTTACTCAACTCCCACGAGATCCTGCGAGATCAGGCTGTGTCTGGCAAGAGTAGGTGGCACTACCTCGGCCCTTGTTTCCCTACCTTTACTTTATCCACTGCCATCTTCTTCCCGCTTCCATGTCTGGACTCAGCCATGCTTTCCATATCATCTCCTGTAGCCACAAAGTGTACCCTGGAGGCTCCATCATGCTCTGCTTCTCTTTGTGGGAAACCCCCACATTTCACCTACTTAGACCAGGCCCCCAGAAGAAAGCATTCCTAATTGAGGGGCTTGGCGAAGAAGCCTGCCCCATCATAGTGTGTTGGCACTTGGGCTGGATCAGAAAGAGAGAGCAATGCTCTGTGGCTGTTCCGCAGTGGAGAGGGGCCAGGTATTGATAGTGATGGTCTCCTGGGATGACTTGTTGGCCCTGGGTGCTGCCAGGCCCTGCTGGGATGGCTGACCCCTGCAACAAGGAAATGGCGTGTTTTGAGTCGCTGCAGCTTTGGACCTTGGCAGATGTGGGAATGGCAGCCCAGGAGCCTGCCTATAGCCTCTAAGAAAAAAAGGGAGTGTAGGCTGATTGGTTTTATCTTGGTTCTACCACTCACCAGCTTGATGATCTTGGGCAAGTTGCTTATCTTTTCTAAGCTGGAATTTCCTTATCTGTAACATGGTAATTTACCACGATTCAGTAAGTTAATGCTTGTCATGTGCTTACCTGCTTGCCATAGGGGTGGGCACATAGGAAAAGCTCAGGTTTGCCATTAATGATTACTTTTGGGATTTTGAGGGCCTTCCTGGAAGCTCAGTGGTAAAGAATCTGCCTGTCAAGCAGGATATGCAGGTTTGATACATGGGTTGGGAAGCTCCCCTGGAGAAGAAAATGGCAACCCGCTCTAGTATTCTTAGGAAATCGGGTGGACACAGGAGCCTGGTGGACTACAGTCCATGGGGTTGCAAAGAGTTGGACAGGACTGAGCACGCACATATAATCAATTGGGCTTTTGAATAACCACTGAATATCATTAAACTTTTTTTTAAGGTCATGTGATCATGTGAAGTCGCTCAGTTGTGTCCGACTCTTTGCGACCCCATGAACTGTAGCCTACCAGGCTCTGAGGAGCCTCTCAGTCCATGGAATTTTCCAGGCAAGAGTACTGGAGTGGGTTGCCGTTTCCTTCTCCAGGGGATCTTCCCTACCCAGGGATCGAACATGGGTCTGCCGCACTGTGGGCAGACGCTTTACTGTCTGAGCCACCAGGGAAGCCTTTTTTTTTTTTTTTTTTAAGGTGGCACAACCTAAATATTGCCAGATCAATGGCAATATTTATCAGATTTTAAAAAGTTGATCCCTTAAGAAAATCCTTCTCAAAACACTGATCTACAAAGCTGATAAAAATCGATGTAAAGCTGAGCTCCGCTGCTTGAGAAGGGTCTGGCTCACCTAGCCATCCTTTTACCTTCCCAGTTTTGAGTCGTGTTTGATGAAGTCGGCTTGAAAACCAGTCTGCAGCACCGAGGCAGGCTCCTTTCCAGGCTTCCCCTAGCTTCCTCTTGCAAGAGGGTCAGCAGAAGCACCTCTTCACAGTGTCAGTCAGGCTATAATTTTCTTATTTCAGTTTCTCCATGTACAAAATGGAGACGATAATGGCAGCTTTGTTGTGACAGTGAAGTAGATAATGTCTGTGAACTATTTTGAGCTTTTGGGGATCAGCTTTAGGAGACAAAGACCCTTGTTATCTCTAATTTCCAGCTTGTTTTTTAAATATGGCATTCTAAACACCCTACTTAAAAATGAGTCAAACCCTTATTTCTGTGTAATCCCAGGGTAGAATGGAAGAAGTGACTCAACCATCCAGGAAAAAAAGTACTCTAGTTAACTGAGAAGAGATTTTGAATTAGAGTTATTCAGAAAATCTGTTGGGAAACCAGGAAAGAGAAGGATATGTGGCAGATCTACAGAAAGCTGTCTATGAAGCTGCAATGTAATCTGTAATGTAGCCTTATAACATTATAATATGCTGCATTTCTTATAATTTAATGTCCTTTGCTGAGGCCTGAGACAGGCCCTTTATGTTGGCTCCCTATTCCAGTCTGACTAGTTTCACAGCCAGGCCTGAAATAATCATTCTGCATTGCGGAAATGGGAAGTGAGAAGGCAGTTGTGTTATCACAATACATTCTGTTGTTAGTCTTGAGTTTGGTCCTGTTTCCATCACATCAGAGGAAAGTCTGTAGCTTATTTGAGCATTGAAAGAGTGGAAATAATAACACCTATATCAAAGACTTGCTACAAAGATTATATGAGATAATACATAAAAAGCATAATGCATGATAGCATAGTAAGTAGTAGATAACTATTTTAAACATCAGTATTTATTAAACTTTCTAAAAATCAAATTATAATTGGCATTATTTTTAGAGATTCAGTGTAATGTTTCCATATTTATATTTCATTTTGCATATATATATTGCAAAATGATTATCCCAATAAGTCCAGTTAACATCTATTAACATATATCATTACAAAAACTTTCTCCATGTGGTGAAAACTTTCAGGATCCTCTAGCTAGGTAACTTTCAAATATTCAGTATATTAATAGTATTATTAACTACAGTCACCATGCTGTATACTACAGTCTCATGACTTATACATTTTATAACTGAAGTACTTTTTGATCCCTTTCATTCATTTCATTGACAACCCCCACTCCTTGTCTCATTTCAGGCAACCACCAATCTGTTCTCCATATCAATGAGATTTGTTCTTGTTGTTGGTTTTGATTCATATGTAAATGAGATTGTATGGTATTTATCTTTTTCTGTCTGTCTTATTTCACTCAGCATAGTGCCCTCCAGGTTTTTTCATGTTGTCAGAAATGGCACAATTTCAATTTTTTTAATGACTGGATAATATTCCAACACACACACACACACACACACACACACACATATGCCACATCTATACACGTGTACCCATATATATGTATACACACATATATACTAACATACCACATTTTCTTTATCCATTCATCATCAGTGGACATTTAGTTTTCTGTCTTGGCTATCATAAATAATGCTACAGTGAACATGGAAGTGCATATATCTTTTCAAATTGGTGTTTTCATTTTCTTTGAATAAACACAGAAGTGGAGTTGCTGGTCATTAGAGAGTTCAATTTAAAATACTTTGAGGAACCTCCGTACTGCTTTCAGTATTGGTTGCATCAATTTACATTCTCACCAGCGGTACACAAGGGTTCCCGCTCCACCCCATCCTCACCAGTGTTTGTTGTTACTTGTCTGTGCTTAGTCACTCAGCACTCTTAGTGACCCCATGCTGTAGCCCACCAGGCTCCTCTGCCCATGGGGATTCTCCAGGCAAAAATACTGGAGAGGGTATTACCATCTGAGCCACTATTTGCTGTTTTGGTAACAACCATTCTAATAGGTTGTAGCTCAAATGGCAAAGAATCTGCCTGCAGTGCAGAAGACCAGAGTTTGATCCCTGGGTCGGGAAGATCCTCTGGAGAAAGGAATGGAAATCCACTCTAGTATTCTTTCCTGGAGAATCCCATGGACAGAGGAGCCTGGTGGGCTACAGTCTATGGGGTGGCAAAGAGTTGGACACGACTGAGCAACTAACATGCACACACACACACGCACATGGGGTGATACTGCATTGTGGATTTATTGTGTGTATGTGGGTGATTAATATACTAACTTTATTTTTTAATTTTTGTTTAAAAAATTTTATTTTATATTGAAATATAGTTGGTTTACAATGTTGTGTTAGTTTCAGCAAAGTGATTTAGTTATACATATATCTATTCTTTTTCAGACTCTTTTCCCATATGGGTCATTACAGAATGTTGGGTAGAGTTCTCTGTGCTATACAGCAGGTCCTTGTTGATTATCTGTTTTATTATAGTAGTATATATCTGTTAACCTCAAAGTCCTAATTTGTTCCTCCGCCCCCCATTTTCCCTTTGTAACCAGAATTTTTTGACATTTGTGGATCTGTTTCTTTTCTGTAAATAAGTTCATTTGTATCATCTTTTAGATTTCACATGTAAGATATCTTATGATATCTGTCTTTCTCTGCGTGACTTACTTCACTTAGTATCATCTCCAGGTCCATCCATGTTGCTGCAAAAGGCATTGTTTCATTCTTTTTATGGCTGAGTAATATTCCATCGTTTATATGTACCACATCTGCTCTATCCATTCCTCTGTTGATGGACATTTAGGTTGCTTCCATGTCTTGGCTATTTTAAATAGTGCTCCAGTGATGCAATAGGGTACATGTATCTTTTTGAATTATGGCTTTCTCCAGATATATGTTCAAGAGTGGGATTGCTGGGTCATCAGTTCAGTTCAGTTCAGTCGCTCAGTCGTGTCCGACTCTTTGCGACCCCATGAATCACAGCACGCCAGGCCTCCCTGTTCATTACCATCTCCCGGAGTTCACTCAGACTCACGTCCATTGAGTCAGTGATGCCATCCAGGCATCTCATCCTCGGTCATCCCCTTCTCCTCCTGCCCCCAATCCCTCCCAGCATCAGAGTCTTTTCCAATGAGTAAACTCTTCGCATGAGGTGGCCAAAGTACTGGAGTTTCAGCTTTACCATCATTCCTTCCAAAAAAATCCCAGGGTTGATCTCCTTCAGAATGGACTAGTTGGATCTCCTTGCAGTCCAAGGGACTCTCAAGAGTCTTCTCCAACACTACAGTTCAAAAGCATCAATTCTTTGGCGCTTAGCCTTCTTCACAGTCCAACTCTCACATCCATACATGACTGCTGGAAAAACCATAGCCTTGACTAGACGGACCTTAGCCGGCAAAGTAATGTCTCTGCTTTTGAATATATTATCTAGGTTGGTCATAACTTTTCTTCCAAGGAGTAAGCGTNCACTCAGACTCACGTCCATTGAGTCAGTGATGCCATCCAGGCATCTCATCCTCGGTCATCCCCTTCTCCTCCTGCCCCCAATCCCTCCCAGCATCAGAGTCTTTTCCAATGAGTAAACTCTTCGCATGAGGTGGCCAAAGTACTGGAGTTTCAGCTTTACCATCATTCCTTCCAAAAAAATCCCAGGGTTGATCTCCTTCAGAATGGACTAGTTGGATCTCCTTGCAGTCCAAGGGACTCTCAAGAGTCTTCTCCAACACTACAGTTCAAAAGCATCAATTCTTTGGCGCTTAGCCTTCTTCACAGTCCAACTCTCACATCCATACATGACTGCTGGAAAAACCATAGCCTTGACTAGACGGACCTTAGCCGGCAAAGTAATGTCTCTGCTTTTGAATATATTATCTAGGTTGGTCATAACTTTTCTTCCAAGGAGTAAGCGTCTTCTAATTTCATGGCTGCAGTCACCATCTGCAGTGATTTTGGAGGCCCCCCCAAAAAAGTCTGACACTGTTTCCACATCTGTTTCCCATGAAGTGATGGGACTGGATGCCATGATCTTCGTTTTCTGAATGTTGAGCTTTAAGTCATATGGTAGTCTATTTCTACTTTTTAAAGGAAACTCTGTACTGTTCTCCATAGTAATTGTACCAATTAGTAGTCCTACTAACAGTGTAGAAATGTTCCCTTTTCTTTATAACCTCTCCAGCATTTATTGTTTATAGACTTTTGCTGATGAGCATTCTGACTGATGTGAGGTGATACCTCATTGTAGTTTTGTTCATTGTGGTTTTTATTTGCATTTCCCTGATGATTGGTGATGTTGAGCATCTTTCCATATACCAGGTTGCCATCTATATGTCTTCTCTGGAAAACTGTCTATTCAGAATCTCTGCATATGTTTAAATTTTTTTTTTTTTTTTTGCTATTGAGTTGAATGAATTCTTTATATATTTTGGGTATAATTCCTTATCAGTTATATTATTTGCAGATATTTTCTCCCATTCAGTAAATTGTCTATTCATTTTTTTGATGGTTTCCTTTGCTATGCAGAAGCTTTTAATTTTATATAGTCCCACTTGTTTATTTTTGTATTTGGTGTCAGATCCAAAAAGTCAATGCCAAGACTGATGTCAAGGAATGTATTGCCTCTGTTTTCTTCTAAAAGTTTATGGTTTTAGATCTTACATTCAAATCTTCAATCCATTTTGAGTTAATTTTTGTGCATTATGTAAAATTTGTTGTTGTTCAGTTGTGTCCGACTCTTTGTGACCCCATGAACTGCAGCATGCCACGGTTTCCTGTCCTTCATTATCTCCTGGAGTTCGCTCAGACTCTTGTCCACTGAGTCCGTGATGCTATCCTACCATCTCATCCTTTGCTGCCTTCTTTTACTTTTGCCCTCAATCTTTCCCAGCATCAGGGTCTTTTCCAGTGAGTTGGCTTTTTGCATCAGGGGGCCGAAAGATTGGAGCTTCAGCTTCAACATCAGTCCTTCCAATGAATATTCAGGGTTGTTTTCCTTTAGGATTGACAGGTTTGATCTCCTTCCAGTCCAAGGGACTCTCAAGAGTCTTCTCCAGCAGCACAGTTGGAAAGCATCAATTCTTTGCCACTCAGCCTTCTTTATAGTCCAACTATCACATCCGTACAAGATTACTGGAAAAACATGGTGTAAGACAGTGGTCTAATTTTGTTCTTTTGCTTGTGGTTGTCCAGTTTCCCCAATATCATTTATTGAAAAGAACATTGTATGTTCTTGGCTCCTTTGTTATAAATTAATTGATCATGTTTATTATGGGTTTATTTCTGGGTTCCCTATGTAGTTTCACTGATCTATGAGACTGCCAATACCATGTTGTTTTGATTGTTATAGTTTTGTTATATAGTTTGAATTCAGAGAATGTGCTATCCAGTGTTATTAATTATAAGTTTGTCATCATGATGCTAAATATCTATATTTATGGCCTGGGCCTAAAATTCCAAGTTCTAAAATCATAAAGATGAGGTATAATACCCTTTTACAACTGAAAAACCTGAAGCTGGGAGAGATTTTGATTTGTTCAAAGGTAATATGGGAGTCCTTGTTACTTAAGTCTTCATTATCTGGGCCTTTGCCTCCCTGGTGGCTCAGAGGTTAAAGCATCTGCCTCCAATGCAGGAGACCTGGGTTCAATCCCTGGGTTGGGAAGATCGCCTGGAGAAGGAAATGGTAAACCACTCCAGTATTCTTGCCTGGAGAATCCCATGGACGGAGAAGCCTGGTAGGCTACCGTCCATGGGGCTGCGGAGAGTCGGACACGACTGAATGACTTCACCTTCACCTATCTGGGCCTTTGCAGTTATGAGCTTTCCTGCAGGAGACAGAGCTCCTTTTGCTCCCCTACAAATGAAGTGCTTATAATATTAATCCCATTTCAATATCCTTGGGTAATATTAGCTTCTTTTTAAAAATTTTATTTTTATTTTTTTAATACCAAAAACATTTTGTATTGGGGTATAGCTGATTAACAATGTTGTGATGGTTTCAGGTGAACCGTGAAGGGACTCAACTGTACGCATAAATGTATGCATTCTCCCCCAAACCCTCCTCCCATCCAGCTGCCATATAACATTGAGCAGAATTCCAAGTGCTATACAGTAGATTTTTGTTGGTTATACATTTTAAATATAGCAGTGTGTACATGACCTTCCTTGGGTAATACTAGATTCTATCTCTGCTCATCTTATTAACATCATTTGAAACTAGTCTCTTGATGATTGCCTTGTTAACTTCAGACAATATTATATATATAAAAAAACAGTTGCAGGGTAAGATTGCAAATCTCATAAAGAATGCAGGATTTCATGAACATGAAGGTAACAAAACTGATATTGTAGAACTGTCAAGTCAGCAAGTATTTATTGGGCACCTCCCACGTAGCAGGTACTAGGTATTGCAGACTAGTCCGGAATAAATCAGATAAAAATCCCAGCCTTCATGGATCCAACATACCAAATTTACACAGAAACAATTACATATAGACCTGACAGAATTGAACCAGGCTGCAATCAGAATAGAAAATCAACAAGGAAGACATGATAGATGGTTTTGGTAATTTAAAAGCATGTTCACAAATTCTTTGACACACCTCTTAAAAAGGTAGAGCCTAAATCTTCTCCCCTTGAAAATGGGCTGGCTGTAGAGGTTTGCCTAAGGAATGTAGTGAGGCAAAAGAGATGCTGTGTCACTTCCCAGGCTAGGTTATGAAAAATGATATGGCTTCTGCCTTCTCTTAGGGACCTTGAGGTTTCATGTATGTAATTCAGCTATCTGAAGCCACTGTGCTACAAAGACATGTGGTGAGATCAGGGTGAGTGAGAAAAAACCTGAGGAGCCCTTGCTGTTTGGGCTTCCAGCCGAGTGTTTCCAGCCCAGGTGCCACACATATGAATGAGCAGGCTGGCAGATGATCTCGGCCCCCAGACGGCTCCAGCTGATGACAGGTGAAGAGTGACAAGCTCTTCCCACTGAACTCTACATAAGTTGCCCATTTGTGAACAAGCTGCTGCTGCTGCGTCGCTTCAGTCGTGTCTGACTCTGTGTGACCGGCAGCCCAGCAGGCTCCCCTGTCCCTGGGATTCTCCAGGCAAGAACACTGGAGTGGGTTGCCATTTCCTTCTCCAATGCATGAAAGTGAAGTCGCTCAGTCATGTCCAACTCTTGCGACCCCATGGACTGCAGCCTACCAGGCTCCTCTGCCCATGGGATTTTCCTGGCAAGAGTACTGGAGTGGGGTGCCATCACCTTCTCCGTGTGAAAAAGCTAGGTGTTGTTATTTTAAGGTACTAAGTTTTGGGGGTAATTTGTTATGCAGACATAACAACTAAAACAATGCCTCAAAACAGAATGATACGAATATCAAAAGAAAATAGAGATCCAAGAGATACCCAAAGAAACCTTTAATATTTTTGCAAAAATAGACCTCTTTATGACCATTCTTTATAGGTCAGAAGGGAAGTGATGGATCTGAAATTGAGTAGTCATGGACTTCCCTGGTGGCTCAGACAGTAAAGTGTCTGTCTACAATGTGAGAGACCTGGGTTTGATCCCTGGGTTGGGAAGATTCCCTGGAGAAGGAAATGGCAACCCACTCCAGTACTTCTTGCCTTGAAAATCCCATGGACGGAGGAGCTTGGTGCAGGCTACTATCCATGGGGTCACAAAGAGTCGGGCACGATTGAGTGACTTCACATCACGTCAATTATTTGGGGGGAAAGAAATGGAAACTCTTCCACATTAAGACTTAATATGTAAACAAAATTAAAAAAAGACAATATATAAAGATGTTTAGAAGTTACATTGTGTTAAATATGATATGCACATATTCTCTTAATACACACTTTCATTTTTAATCTAATCAAACTCTCCCTGCCCACCTTGGTTTACTCTTCAAATTTGCCCTCCATGTTAAGTGGTGTTACATTAATTTGTCTTTTTTCATTTCCCTGTTTTCTTGGGACATCCTGTAGCAGTGATAGGAAGGAAAGTGGGACTGGTGAGCAATTTGACTTATAATGGTTGTTTTACAGTAGCTTTCTTCTGGTGAATTCTGCAGATATTATGGAGCACTTTCTTAACTTCAACCTGAAGGATAAACACTGAATCACTGAAGAGGCGGAAGAGTACATGTAGGGTCATCATTGTATTTTAGGTGTTGTAAGGAGGTGATGGTCTTGTCAGAGGGTGCTATAAACCTAACTTGTCCTTCCTAAAGGTTCCTGTAGCAAAGATTCCCCATTTGGTTACCAAGGCCTTACCTTATATCAGGCTCTCATAACACAATCCATGCTTCATTAGAACAAGCTTTCACTTTGAAAACCAAGGTGTATGAATATCTCGAAGAGGGTACGACACAGAGAATAAGAGGTCAACCATTTAAGTTTCGGTACTGAACTGTTTAGACTTTTTGTTTTGCAATTGGGATCCCTTAGGATGAACCTGGTGTTTTCGTATTGATTGCTTTCTGCACGAAAGTAGTTAGGGAGAAGAGAGAAGTGGAATTTAGCAGAGGGAGAATTTGTTAGACTGGTTGCCTGTGGGCATGGTTTGCTCCTTGAAGGTTAGAACCGAGGCAATTCTTTATCTTTAAACATTTTCATTTAGGGCACTCAAACACCACAGTTTGCAGTATTCAGCTTTAGGGACTCTCATACTTCAATAAAGAGGATGGTATTTTATTATCTCCTCGGGTTGTTTTTGGAACTTTGAACAAAAAAATCACACAAACACTCACACTGACTGGATGACTATAATGGGGCAGAACAAACCACTCGAGTCTAGTTTCACTTAGGAAAGTAATTTGTAGCAAGGATACTACTACAAGTAAGGTTTTGGATTTCTTAGAAGCCTCTTCTGTAAGTAGCCTGCATTTTGGTTTTATTGAGTGCACAGAGAGGGGAAGTGGCAAGTCGAAGTGATTGTTCCTGGCTCTAGAACTTTGTTTTCCAAACTCTAATTGGCAGCACAAGGCTGATCTATCCTCTTTGAGATTTTTTTCTTTAAAAAAAAAAAAATCTACTTCTGAAGTCTTGTCAAGGTGAATGTAGAGAGATTTGTGGATGTGCCCGAGTGTGGGCTCAGCCGTTTCCATCCCAGCCATGGCTCTCTGTTAAAGACTTGTTGAGTCTCGGTTTCCGTGTTTCTCAACTGGGAGAAACTTCCTTGCAGCTAGAATCAGAGGCTTATATGAGGTGGCTTTGTAGTGGCCTCAGACATAGCTGATATGGAGTAGGTGCTCTCTGAGTAGTAAGTAGCGTCTAAATGTTCCTCTGAACCTTATCTTTATCACTCTATCAGGAGGTTGTGAGGATGAGATGTCTGTGACAGGGAAACCGCAATGCAAGAGACAAGTATAAGGCAAGTGGCTATTTATTTCCATCTGGGAAGTAAGAAATGTATTGGCAGTGGATATAAAGGAGCTTCCCCTGGTGGCTTAGTGGTAAAGAACCCACCTGCCAATGCGGGAGATGTGGATTTGATCCCTGGGTTGGGAATATCCTCTGGGAAAAGAAATTGCAACCCACTCCTGTTTTCCTGCCTGGGAAATCCCATGGACAGAGGAGCCTGGTGGGCTACAGTCCAAGGGGGACTATAGTCCAAGGAGCTGGATGTGATTTAGCATCTAAACAACAGCAACAACAATGGATATGAAGAGGGTGCCTGAAGGAGCAGTCTTTGAGGTGATCAGCAACAGCCAGGAGCTAGGTTGCTGGAAGAGTCAGTCATCAGGTTGTTAGAATCTGGGCTGAGGACTAAATGTTCCCACCACAGATGTGGGCCCTATCCTTTGTCCTTTAGGCAGAAGAAAACATCACTGTTACTACTCAGAACTGGGCTTGTCATTCTTGGGCCTGTGGGAGGTTGGTAGTTCTCACCTCACCTGAGCACTGGCTGGAATGNTCCCACCCCATCCCACCCTTCTGCCTGTCGCAGAGCCCCTGTTTGAGTTCCCTGAGTCATATAGCAAATTCCCATTGGCTGTCTATTTTACATATGGTCTTGTGAATTTCTATCTTATTCTCTCCATATAACTCCCCTTCTCCCTCCTCTCCTCCCACCATCCGTAGGTCTGTTCTTTATGTCTGCTTCTCCATTGTTGTCCTGAAAGTAAATTCATCAGTACCATCTCTTCAGATTCCATATATATGTCTCAGCATATGATATTTATATTTCTCTTCCTGACTTTTTTGCCTTTAACATTAGCGGGGGCTGGTGCTAACCTACAAGCTGCCTCCTGAGTCATTGTATTTAATGAGTGCTTCTATCAGCTAGATATGGTGCTGAGTTCTACAGAAACAAAAATGAACCTATTTTCTGATCACAGAGCTATTACTGCCTATTGGGTGAGAAACACCACCGTGTTCCCAGGCCATTTCAATACAGTGTGACTGATGTGTATTGAGATGAGGTAAACGCAGGTTGGTGTGGGAATCCAGAATGAGGCATGTAAATGCATCCAAATCTGGACCTTGTACTGCTCCTTTCAGCCGAAGACCCCAGGCATACTCTGTGCAAGACCTTCCTGCCAGCAGATTTAGTAGGGAGGAATCGCTGATGAGAAAGGGAAGTGTGGGCCCCTCTGTGGGTAAAACAGACAGACACCTTGTTGGACAGACACCACTGCTGGGGCATCTGGGCCTTCCTGGAGCTTAGAACATGAATGAAAAGGGAGACCAACCCTTTCCAGCCATTTTGTTTCCTCTTTTGTGACGGCCTCTCTGCAACATGCTCTGCAGATGGATATGTTTTAGCAGCGGGGAGAGCAAGCATTGCTCCCCGCTCAGAAGGGCCTCCTATCAGCACAGTCAGCAGTGGCAGGCATATTCACGTTCTGTGGGTACAAAAGGTATTTTAAACAGGCCTGTGTCTTCTAGTTTTATCGCCGTATGGGTCTCTTCTCACAGCAGTGTTTACAGAAAAGAAACGGCAGGGTATAGAAAAAATGAAAGTCACGGTTTGTTCTCCAGAGGCAGGCAGGGCACAGTGGAACAGCAGTCTCAGTTCCTCGTGGGTGGCATCAACAGTTGTGATGCTGCTGCCCACCTGCCGGACAGTGGAGGCCTTTGCTGCTCAGGGCAGAGGGGGCAGGTGTCTGGGCTGCAGCAAGTTCTCTGTGGCTTTTCATGGTCTGCAGTATAGCATTGCGCTTCTATTGGTGCGTTTTCTCTTCTTTGGGAGCAAGAAATTTTCTCAGGTTAGAATAACAGTTTTAAAAGGAATTACTGGCATTGAAACATAACGATGAGGTGAAGACCCCTCTGTGATAAGTTGAGGCTTTGGAAGGAAATTCACTGCTGTTGCTGATTTCTTTTTATCGTGTTCCATCACCATGCGGTTCACCACAGCCTCCACACATCATCCTTAGGCAGGGGAACGGAGTGGTTTACAAACAAACACTTCAAACGCTCTGGCTCCACTGTGTACTGTGTGACTCTGTGCCAGGCCCTTTTCTGCTCAGCTTCAGTTTTCTTATCTGTAAAATGGGCTGCTCCAGAGGGCTGTCATAAGGATAACTATTGAAAGCAGTTCCTGGCTCACACAGTAGATTCTATATAAGGGTTTGCTGTTAATATTACTATGAATATATAACCAAACTTCATGATATTCCTGCAGTGAATTTAAATATATTTCATGTAGTAACCAACCTATTAGTACTGGCTCTGGGGTCAGCTGATGGCTGTGAACCCTGCTTTCGTATTTCCTAGATGTGGGACCTTGGTCAAATTATTAACCTTTTTGTGTT
The DNA here is from genome assembly GCA_006410675.1 of Oreotragus oreotragus. Classification (NCBI taxonomy): domain Eukaryota; kingdom Metazoa; phylum Chordata; class Mammalia; order Artiodactyla; family Bovidae; genus Oreotragus; species Oreotragus oreotragus. The sequence continues at coordinate 450,103 of SJYX01004430.1, forward strand.
TCAGTTTTCTCATCTGCAAAATGGGGACAAATAATGCTGATCCCCTCAAAGCAGTATGGTGAGGTTTAAGTGAGATAATAAATGAAACATAAATTTCAGAACCTCTCTGTGCCTCAGGTCCCTTAAATGCAGAATGGGGATTATTATGGAATAGTTTGTGGGACTATTTGATGGCTGAATGAAGATTAGGTACAAATAAGGTGCTTAAAACAATGTTTTGGAAAGAGTAAGCACACACTACTCTAGCCATTGTTTTTATTACCTGACTACCACCCCCATCGCATCATCATAATATTACTACTGCCAGTTTTTCAGTGTGCAGTGTACTTAAGATACAATGATATAGTGACTCACATATTCCAACTTGTCTCATCCTGTATTTCCTTGGGAATTGGCAGTTTTCACCCCCTCCCACATTTTGGCCTGTTTATCCACTCTGATTTTTTTGTTGACTCAATTACTGCTTTCCTGAGTCCCATCCACACACACTAATTTAATGGCATGTTATTTGCTGAGTGAGGCTTTTTCCCCCATCTTGCTTCAGTCTGTGAATGGTCTCTTGAGTTTCCTCCTGGCAATAAAGGACTCAGGTGTAATGTTATTAAAGCTCCCAGTGGATTCCTGGTATACCCCAGTTTTGCGACTAACTGCTTTTAAGCAGTTTCAGAATGTTATTAGCCTGAGGCCTTTGCTCAGGCAGGAAGAGTTAGCATTAGTTAATTAATGCTTCCAGTCTTGGGCTCTTTGGAAGTTTTGTATGTTTTACCTTCTGTGGTGGTTGTCAGAACAGATAAACTGTAACTCATATAATTAAATCGTCAACTTCCTCAAATCCTTTCTGGAAGTGACAGAATGTTAAAAATGAATAATAGCTTAAATCTGCCTTGCATCATTCATTTATTCATTCACAATTTGGAGCATTCATTGAGTGGCTACTATATGTCAGGCATGTAGGAGAGGAGTGAAGGTGAACATGAGAAGGCCTAGTGGAAGAGGAAGATGTCATAGAAAGGCCCAGACCCATATCTACAGTATAAAAAAGAATGAATAGATGAATAAGAGTAATAATTAACCTTTGTTGAACTCCTACTATTGTGCATGCTTTACCTTATTCAGTCCTTGAGACCAGCTATCATTATGCCCATTTTCCAGAGGTGGAAGCTGAGGCTTGAGAGATCAAGAACTTCCTCAAGATCATGCTGCTAGAAAGTGGCAGAACCATCATTGAAATTCAGGCCTGTTTAGGTTAGAGCCCATGATCTTGAATACTACACTTTATTGCCTCTCCACTGATCAGCTACGCAGCCAAAGCCTCAGTGGTCGCTATTGTCATCCATAAGGGAAAATGAACTGCTGAGAGGTCTTGCTGGTTCCTGTGTCTCCCTAGTGAGAGGACAGTCACATCAGATGCAGAAGAGTGAGCTCCTGCTGCCTCCCCATTTACCCATGTGCCAAGGTAGGCTTGGGAGTAAAACAACCCTGAATGATGGCTTTGCTGCTTGGGACTGGTGCAGCGTGGCCTAGCTATGCTACTTAAAACAACATTGATGGTAAGAATAATAATAGCCCATAATTATGCAGCACTAACTAGGTTCTCTTCCAAATTATTTATTTAATAATCACAGTAACTAATGCTAGTCTCAGCTGGTTTTCTCAGAAGCCTACCCAAGACTAGTATTTGGTATCAATAGTTTATTTGGGAGGTGAAGAAACCTCAGTAAGGAAATGGGAGAGTGAGATGGGGAAGGGAAGGCAGTCAATAAAAGATGGGTATGTTCGATCCCTGGGTTGGGAAGATCCCCTGGAGAAGGAAATGGCAACCCACTCCAGTACTCTTGCCTGGAGAATCCCATGGAGGGAGGAGCCCGGTAGGCTACAGTCCATGGGGTCGCAAAGAGTCAGACACGACTGAGCGACTTTACTACTACTACTATGCATATACCAGCTCATGTGTGTCTTGGACTGGCTAAGGACCTCTCCTGGGGAAGATTCATTCTCATGGACTTCTGCTTTGTGTGGCAGAGGCAGAATGACTTTGGCTGCCAGAGAAAGCCCTCAAACAGCTGAAGTTCTGGCTTCTTGCCCCACATTGGCAAGGCCCAAGAGCATGTGGGAGTGCACCGACCCTGAGGAACCAGAGGTCTGGGGAACCAGAGGTACAAGTGACTTGCCCAGGGTCACATGGCTTAGTGATCTTAGGGGTTGAATTGTGTCCCTGCTTCTGCCACTTCAATTCATAGGAAGAAGAACTAACCCCCAGGACTGCAGAATGTGACCTTATTTGAAAATAGAGTCACTGCACATGTAATTGGTTGAGGTCATTAGAATGGATCTTAATTCAATATGACTGTTGTCCGTATGAAAAGGGGAAATTTGGACACAGACATGTACATACAGGGAGAGTGCCAAGTGAAGATGAAAGCAGAGATCAGGGCAATGCTTCTACAAGCCAAGGAATGCCCGAGATGGCCAGCAAAACACCAGAAGCCAGCGAGAGGCATGGAAGAGATCTCTCTCACTAACTAGGTTCTCTTCTAAATTATTTATTTAAGACTAGTATTTGGATCCAGCACGATCCAACCTTGCCCACCCCTTGCTCAGACCTTTCATTTCTGGAACTATGAGACAATAAATTTCTGTTGTTTAAACCACCCANGCAAAACACCAGAAGTCAGCGAGAGGCATGGAAGAGATCTCTCTCACTAACTAGGTTCTCTTCTAAATTATTTATTTAAGACTAGTATTTGGATCCAGCACGATCCAACCTTGCCCACCCCTTGCTCAGACCTTTCATTTCTGGAACTATGAGACAATAAATTTCTGTTGTTTAAACCACCCAGTTTGTGGTACTTTGAAAGGGCAGCCCTGGCAAACTGATATAAGTGGCAGTTGTCACTTACAGACTGTGATTTCCAGCCCCAGTCAGTGAGTACAAAGGACACGGTGTAGGAGAGGGAGGAGGAGGATGGGAGCCAGCAGGTACCATCAGAATGTTAGAGTCCTTGCTTACCTCTTCTCGCTTCTCCTCCTTCTCACCACCAAACATTTATTAAGTGTGCTGAGCTCTTTACATGCATCATTCCAGTTAATCTCCATGTAGCCTGAATGGGAGGTAATATTGGTATCTCTGTTTTACAGACGGGGTGACAGTGGATTCAGAGAGGTTAAGTAACTCGCCTAAGGACACAAAGTATGTCAGTGTTGAGCCAGTATGCAAACTCAGGTTGTCTGACTTCTGTTCTGCCACCTCTGCCCTTGCAGCCAGACTGGCTCACATCCAAAGAACAGACATCTATCTTAGGACCAACTTAGGGACCAGCGTTGTTGCAGGGGAGTCCTGATGTACAGGGATGGGAAGAGTCTCTCAAAGAGAAACACTAAACAACAGAAGATAAATCAGCACCAGAACACAAAGCCCTAGATGGACTATTTGAATATTATCTTCTATTTTGGGTACTTAAAGGTGTTCTCCTTTTTACTCTTTGTGAGGATCTGTAGAGAGAAGGAGGCGTTTTGACCCAGAGGTGTCCTGTGCACACTTTGGGCGTGGCCTTAGAGTGAGGACGTGGTTCTGCTGAGCTGCGCTTCTTCCTCATCCCTGCCTGGCCCCTCTCCCCCTTCACTGTTAATACTGCAAGGAATTTGGTTCTTCTGCTGTCAGTTTTTTTTTTTTTTTNGTGCTCCCCGCTCAGAAGGGCCTCCTATCAGCACAGTCAGCAGTGGCAGGCATATTCACGTTCTGTGGGTACAAAAGGTATTTTAAACAGGCCTGTGTCTTCTAGTTTTATCGCCGTATGGGTCTCTTCTCACAGCAGTGTTTACAGAAAAGAAACGGCAGGGTATAGAAAAAATGAAAGTCACGGTTTGTTCTCCAGAGGCAGGCAGGGCACAGTGGAACAGCAGTCTCAGTTCCTCGTGGGTGGCATCAACAGTTGTGATGCTGCTGCCCACCTGCCGGACAGTGGAGGCCTTTGCTGCTCAGGGCAGAGGGGGCAGGTGTCTGGGCTGCAGCAAGTTCTCTGTGGCTTTTCATGGTCTGCAGTATAGCATTGCGCTTCTATTGGTGCGTTTTCTCTTCTTTGGGAGCAAGAAATTTTCTCAGGTTAGAATAACAGTTTTAAAAGGAATTACTGGCATTGAAACATAACGATGAGGTGAAGACCCCTCTGTGATAAGTTGAGGCTTTGGAAGGAAATTCACTGCTGTTGCTGATTTCTTTTTATCGTGTTCCATCACCATGCGGTTCACCACAGCCTCCACACATCATCCTTAGGCAGGGGAACGGAGTGGTTTACAAACAAACACTTCAAACGCTCTGGCTCCACTGTGTACTGTGTGACTCTGTGCCAGGCCCTTTTCTGCTCAGCTTCAGTTTTCTTATCTGTAAAATGGGCTGCTCCAGAGGGCTGTCATAAGGATAACTATTGAAAGCAGTTCCTGGCTCACACAGTAGATTCTATATAAGGGTTTGCTGTTAATATTACTATGAATATATAACCAAACTTCATGATATTCCTGCAGTGAATTTAAATATATTTCATGTAGTAACCAACCTATTAGTACTGGCTCTGGGGTCAGCTGATGGCTGTGAACCCTGCTTTCGTATTTCCTAGATGTGGGACCTTGGTCAAATTATTAACCTTTTTGTGTTTCAGTTTTCTCATCTGCAAAATGGGGACAAATAATGCTGATCCCCTCAAAGCAGTATGGTGAGGTTTAAGTGAGATAATATATGAAACATAAATTTCAGAACCTCTCTGTGCCTCAGGTCCCTTAAATGCAGAATGGGGATTATTATGGAATAGTTTGTGGGACTATTTGATGGCTGAATGAAGATTAGGTACAAATAAGGTGCTTAAAACAATGTTTTGGAAAGAGTAAGCACACACTACTCTAGCCATTGTTTTTATTACCTGACTACCACCCCCATCGCATCATCATAATATTACTACTGCCAGTTTTTCAGTGTGCAGTGTACTTAAGATACAATGATATAGTGACTCACATATTCCAACTTGTCTCATCCTGTATTTCCTTGGGAATTGGCAGTTTTCACCCCCTCTCACATTTTGGCCTGTTTATCCACTCTGATTTTTTTGTTGACTCAGTTACTGCTTTCCTGAGTCCCATCCACACACACTAATTTAATGGCATGTTATTTGCTGAGTGAGGCTTTTTCCCCCATCTTGCTTCAGTCTGTGAATGGTCTCTTGAGTTTCCTCCTGGCAATAAAGGACTCAGGTGTAATGTTATTAAAGCTCCCAGTGGATTCCTGGTATACCCCAGTTTTGCGACTAACTGCTTTTAAGCAGTTTCAGAATGTTATTAGCCTGAGGCCTTTGCTCAGGCAGGAAGAGTTAGCATTAGTTAATTAATGCTTCCAGTCTTGGGCTCTTTGGAAGTTTTGTATGTTTTACCTTCTGTGGTGGTTGTCAGAACAGATAAACTGTAACTCATATAATTAAATCGTCAACTTCCTCAAATCCTTTCTGGAAGTGACAGAATGTTAAAAATGAATAATAGCTTAAATCTGCCTTGCATCATTCATTTATTCATTCACAATTTGGAGCATTCATTGAGTGGCTACTATATGTCAGGCATGTAGGAGAGGAGTGAAGGTGAACATGAGAAGGCCTAGTGGAAGAGGAAGATGTCATAGAAAGGCCCAGACCCATATCTACAGTATAAAAAAGAATGAATAGATGAATAAGAGTAATAATTAACCTTTGTTGAACTCCTACTATTGTGCATGCTTTACCTTATTCAGTCCTTGAGACCAGCTATCATTATGCCCATTTTCCAGAGGTGGAAGCTGAGGCTTGAGAGATCAAGAACTTCCTCAAGATCATGCTGCTAGAAAGTGGCAGAACCATCATTGAAATTCAGGCCTGTTTAGGTTAGAGCCCATGATCTTGAATACTACACTTTATTGCCTCTCCACTGATCAGCTACGCAGCCAAAGCCTCAGTGGTCGCTATTGTCATCCATAAGGGAAAATGAACTGCTGAGAGGTCTTGCTGGTTCCTGTGTCTCCCTAGTGAGAGGACAGTCACATCAGATGCAGAAGAGTGAGCTCCTGCTGCCTCCCCATTTACCCATGTGCCAAGGTAGGCTTGGGAGTAAAACAACCCTGAATGATGGCTTTGCTGCTTGGGACTGGTGCAGCGTGGCCTAGCTATGCTACTTAAAACAACATTGATGGTAAGAATAATAATAGCCCATAATTATGCAGCACTAACTAGGTTCTCTTCCAAATTATTTATTTAATAATCACAGTAACTAATGCTAGTCTCAGCTGGTTTTCTCAGAAGCCTACCCAAGACTAGTATTTGGTATCAATAGTTTATTTGGGAGGTGAAGAAACCTCAGTAAGGAAATGGGAGAGTGAGATGGGGAAGGGAAGGCAGTCAATAAAAGATGGGTATGTTCGATCCCTGGGTTGGGAAGATCCCCTGGAGAAGGAAATGGCAACCCACTCCAGTACTCTTGCCAGCTAGTCTCAGCTGGTTTTCTCAGAAGCCTACCCAAGACTAGTATTTGGTATCAATAGTTTATTTGGGAGGTGAAGAAACCTCAGTAAGGAAATGGGAGAGTGAGATGGGGAAGGGAAGGCAGTCAATAAAAGATGGGTATGTTCGATCCCTGGGTTGGGAAGATCCCCTGGAGAAGGAAATGGCAACCCACTCCAGTACTCTTGCCTGGAGAATCCCATGGAGGGAGGAGCCCGGTAGGCTACAGTCCATGGGGTCGCAAAGAGTCAGACACGACTGAGCGACTTTACTACTACTACTATGCATATACCAGCTCATGTGTGTCTTGGACTGGCTAAGGACCTCTCCTGGGGAAGATTCATTCTCATGGACTTCTGCTTTGTGTGGCAGAGGCAGAATGACTTTGGCTGCCAGAGAAAGCCCTCAAACAGCTGAAGTTCTGGCTTCTTGCCCCACATTGGCAAGGCCCAAGAGCATGTGGGAGTGCACCGACCCTGAGGAACCAGAGGTCTGGGGAACCAGAGGTACAAGTGACTTGCCCAGGGTCACATGGCTTAGTGATCTTAGGGGTTGAATTGTGTCCCTGCTTCTGCCACTTCAATTCATAGGAAGAAGAACTAACCCCCAGGACTGCAGAATGTGACCTTATTTGAAAATAGAGTCACTGCACATGTAATTGGTTGAGGTCATTAGAATGGATCTTAATTCAATATGACTGTTGTCCGTATGAAAAGGGGAAATTTGGACACAGACATGTACATACAGGGAGAGTGCCAAGTGAAGATGAAAGCAGAGATCAGGGCAATGCTTCTACAAGCCAAGGAATGCCCGAGATGGCCAGCAAAACACCAGAAGTCAGCGAGAGGCATGGAAGAGATCTCTCTCACTAACTAGGTTCTCTTCTAAATTATTTATTTAAGACTAGTATTTGGATCCAGCACGATCCAACCTTGCCCACCCCTTGCTCAGACCTTTCATTTCTGGAACTATGAGACAATAAATTTCTGTTGTTTAAACCACCCAGTTTGTGGTACTTTGAAAGGGCAGCCCTGGCAAACTGATATAAGTGGCAGTTGTCACTTACAGACTGTGATTTCCAGCCCCAGTCAGTGAGTACAAAGGACACGGTGTAGGAGAGGGAGGAGGAGGATGGGAGCCAGCAGGTACCATCAGAATGTTAGAGTCCTTGCTTACCTCTTCTCGCTTCTCCTCCTTCTCACCACCAAACATTTATTAAGTGTGCTGAGCTCTTTACATGCATCATTCCAGTTAATCTCCATGTAGCCTGAATGGGAGGTAATATTGGTATCTCTGTTTTACAGACGGGGTGACAGTGGATTCAGAGAGGTTAAGTAACTCGCCTAAGGACACAAAGTATGTCAGTGTTGAGCCAGTATGCAAACTCAGGTTGTCTGACTTCTGTTCTGCCACCTCTGCCCTTGCAGCCAGACTGGCTCACATCCAAAGAACAGACATCTATCTTAGGACCAACTTAGGGACCAGCGTTGTTGCAGGGGAGTCCTGATGTACAGGGATGGGAAGAGTCTCTCAAAGAGAAACACTAAACAACAGAAGATAAATCAGCACCAGAACACAAAGCCCTAGATGGACTATTTGAATATTATCTTCTATTTTGGGTACTTAAAGGTGTTCTCCTTTTTACTCTTTGTGAGGATCTGTAGAGAGAAGGAGGCGTTTTGACCCAGAGGTGTCCTGTGCACACTTTGGGCGTGGCCTTAGAGTGAGGACGTGGTTCTGCTGAGCTGCGCTTCTTCCTCATCCCTGCCTGGCCCCTCTCCCCCTTCACTGTTAATACTGCAAGGAATTTGGTTCTTCTGCTGTCAGTTTTTTTTTTTTTTTCAACCAGAAAAATGTTCTGCCATGTGTCTTTTGTTCCTTTTTCTGAAGTGGCTGTGAAGTTATAATTTACTGGCATATAGAGAAAAGTGGATTTTTTTCACTGCAATTCCGTTTTCCCCATCCTTTGGGATTCTTGGGAAAACTTGATTAAAATGTCAGCCAGAAGAATGGCTGGTGATTCTTTAAAAGGACTGATTAAACCAGGATGACCCACAGCACTAACAGGAGAAGAAAGCCTGTGGGGACCTGAGCATTTACTTTTTAGTTATTTGAGTACAGTAAAAAAAAAGTCAGAAAAAAAGAAAAAGCTTTGATGGAGAGGAAGGGTGATAATAAAATAGTTATTAACAATGGTAATAATAAGTGCCACTTGAGTAAGTTCTGTCCTTGGCCCTGTACTGTGCCTTTGTCTGAATTGTCTCTAACACTCACATTCCTGGAGGTAGGTAGGATTACCCCATTCTCCGTAGAGAGTAATTCACGTGCCTGCTGTCAAACAGCTGGGGCCTGTCTCCTGGGGCCTGATGGTCACACTGAGGGAGAATCCGAAGACCTTTAATAGGAGATTGTCACTCCCAGGACAGGGCTGCACCATGCTTGGAGAACTAACTCCTTCTATCTGAATGTAAGAAGTAACTCCTTCCTGGTTCTCTAGGACCCAGCCTTTTGGCCCTGATCTTGTACCTGCTTTATTTCTTGCCAATTGGTTCCCATTTAAAATTCTTCCTTTGGAGGAAAGCCAGTCACAAATACATGCATAGAATCATCTGGTTCAATAGAAAAGGAAAAATGTGTTGACTTAATTGCGTTATTTTAATTGTGTGTTTTCTGAGAATTGGATTCTACATGCTGAACAATCCAATGAGGGAACATTAAAGTGGGACAGAAACCTGTGGCCTGATCCCCCCTGAGGTTATTTGGGGCCCCTTCTATACCCTGTGGCTGCGCTGTGGAAGGGGGACCAGTGGAGGGACAGACTGTTGTCTAGTTGATTTTGGCCAGGCTTATCTAGAACCTGACCCCACTAGCTTCTCTGTTTCTTCTATCATTCAGAGCCCAGTCCAGTTAAACCACACAGAATCTCTTCTCAGAATCCAGTGCTAACTCTGCTTGTTGTTTTTAATGGCATGAAGCACCACATTATGTTACTCTTTAATTATTTTATGAAGATAGTCTTGTCTTCCAGCTCTGTACTGATCATAGTGCTAGGCATGTAGAAAGTGCTCAGAATCTACTACTGAATGACTACTAAACATTTTTTCTTAGAGTGTCAGTTTCTATAGTAAAGCATATGTTCTGTAGAATGAAGAACTGCCCCATTATCAGGGTTCAAGTCCGTGTGGGTAGCATGAAAGATGAAATGTTGGGAATAGGAACAGTGACCTTATAGATACTTTTCAACCCAATGTTGGGGAATTTCCTTAAAAGAGCACTTGAGCTATCCCTGTATTGGCAGGGAGTGAATAGTGGTAATTATTGGTGCCTGTTCTTTGTTGTGGTCCATCTGGGGACTCCTTTCCAAAACAGACTACATATTGGCAACAGGGAGGAGAGTGTGTGTTACCTGAAAAATCACAAACTCAAAACTTTGTTTATAGAGGAGTGGGATAGGTCTGCCCCTCCATCTCAGATGAAATAGCATGTCGTAGTTGGGTATTCCCATGGGTCCCCAGTCTTTGTGCTGAGGCAAGTGCAAACAGGGGTGAAACACCTTCTTTGCTCTAAGAGTCTCCAGGTCAGCTTTAGAGATTTCTCTTTGCAGAGCAGAGAACCATGCTCATTGTCTTCACCCAGTTACGTGTAGGACCCCTGGACTATTCATGGAGCTAAAGAATCACATCTTCTAGCTGAGGACAGAGGATATATCTTGTACAGGAAATATCTTGATTTTACTTTAGCCCACATTTAGAAGACATTTGGATCCTACAGTTTTCTCATCTCTATAAAAAATACAATCAAAGTGTTTTCTTCCCTGGAGGGAAGACATCACTAATTTGTGTGGACCCTAGAACATGTGTTCTCTCTCTCTCTTTTTTTTAGTCTTTTCATACATGCTTCCTACCTTCTTATCATACAGGAATCAAGAGACTATAGAAAAAAATCTCAGCTATCAGTCATTTTCTTCCTGTTTTTAATCCTCCCATGTTTTTGTTTAAAAAAATCTACCCCAAAGGGAAGAATTGAACTAATTTTAAGCAGATTTCTTAAATGCAAAAATATACACAAAGGAGCAAAGGGCAAGAATTTAAATTACGTGAGATGATGAGTTTTTTTCAGATAATACAGTTATTTGATAACACTGGCTTGTCCTGAAATTTCTCATTTGCAATTAGATGTATGCAGCTTTTTTTGTATTCAGGAGAAAATGTTACCAAATGGACTCATGGGGTTTAAAAGATTTACATTAAAAATGAAACAAAAGGAAAGAAAGCAAAACCCCAACCTAGTGGTGTTTAATTCACTAGGGATAGGGAACTGGAAATATGACCCTGGTTTCTTAAGCATCTTTGTGAGGATTCACAGAACAATGGTATTTCATTCAGGGTTGGCAGAAGCTTGGATTAGTATCTAGTCCAAATACCTAGAGCTTGAGTCCTTTCTTTGGGGGTAGGGCGGGGTCGGGTGTGTGTGTGTGTGTGTGTGTGTGGGTGAGATGTGTATAAGAGACAGGNATTCACAGAACAATGGTATTTCATTCAGGGTTGGCAGAAGCTTGGATTAGTATCTAGTCCAAATACCTAGAGCTTGAGTCCTTTCTTTGGGGGTGGGGTGGGGTGGGATGTGTGTGTGTGTGTGTGTGTTAGTTGCTCAGTTGTGTCCGACTCTTTGCAGGCTCGTGGACTGTAGCCCACCAGGCTCCTCTGTCTGTGGAATTCTGTAAGCAAAAATACTGGAGTGGGTTGCTGTTCCCTTTTCCAGGCCTTTCTTTGGTATTTCTACCAAAAGGTCACTAAGCCTCACTGGAATAACTCCAGGGATGAGGAACTCATCTCCTGGGGTGTTTCACTTTATCTATGAATGGATATATAGGAAGCTTTTTTTTTTTTTTTTTTCCCCTGTTCCAGGTGCATGCTTGGAGAGTAAGTTCCCCAACCAGGGATTGAACCTGGGCCCTTGGCAGTAAAAGCACAGAGTTCTAACCATTGAACTATCAGAGAATTCCCATGTAGGAAGTTTTTTATGTTGAACAAAAATCCATTCAAACATATTTATTGAGTGCATACCATGTTCCAGGTGCTAGATATTGTTTATATTCTGAAGATATAGCAATGAACAGAAGAGATAGAGATCCCTGTACTCTTAAAGCTTGCTTTCTGTGGAAGGGTGAGAGTGAATAAAAGCACATAAAATGAAGAGCATGACAGGAGATAAGTGAGAAAGGAAGACAGTGCAAGGGTGGGCACTTGCAGTTTTAAGTAGGATGGTCAAGAAGGACGTCACTGACAAGTGACTTTCAAGTGAAGTACTGAATAAGCCATGTGAGTATCTCTGGGGAAAGAACATTTCAGGCAATAGAAAGAGTAAGTGCCAAGGTCCTGAGGTAGAGGTGTGCTTGATGTGTTCGTGGAGTAGCAACAAGACCAGTGTGGTTGGAGTGGGGAATACAAAGGGGACAGTGGTGGAATGTGAGGTTAGAAAAGGAATGGGAGCCAGGTCATGTGGGGCCTTGTGAGTCATTGTAAGGATACTGCATTTTACTCCAGATAAGATGGGGAGTCATTGGAGGGGGTTGAGCTAGAGACTAATATGATCTGACTTATGTTTTAGAAGATTTGCTCTGCAAAGAGACTGTACAGTGAAAGGGGTGGACTTAGAGCAATTTGGAGGTTGTTGGCCATAGTTTAGACAGGAGATGATAGTGTTTTGAATGAGGGAAGATATGAAAGTGTTTGGGTCCTGGACATATTTTGAATAGTTCTCTTGAAGTTTGACCTGATTAACTTTATCCCTGGAGTGTTTTTTTAACACACGTCATTCTTCTTCATATATTCAGAATAAAATAAAATAAGACAAATCTATCCTTTGACACGCCACTTTGCTCCCCATGCTTCCCTTGTGGCTCAGCTGGTAAAGAATCTGCCTGCAATGTGGGAGACCTGGATTCGATCATTGGGTTGGGAAGATCCCCTGGAGAAGGGAAAGGCCACCCACTCCAATATTCTGGCCTGGAGAATTCCATGGACTAGTCCTTGGGGTTGCAAAGAGTCGGACATGACTGAGTGACTTTCACTTTCACACTTTCACTTTGCTCCCCATAGGCAAGCTTTCTAATGTGTGAGATGTGTATCCTTCTGTTTGTGTGACTTCTTATAAATCAGGCATCGTTCTTTTGTAATAGATTTTTCATTTAAATAGTGGCATTGTGGTACAGATCACATTTTGTTCCTTCCTATCTTTTAAAGATGTATCTGTGTTGCTGAGTGTTCCAAGATTCTTCTGCTTCTGGCTGAACCGACTTCCTCAAATGAGACCACTGAACTGTGAAAAGACTATGTTAAATTAATAGCATGGTCCCCTGATGTTTTTCCTCTCCGTTCCAATCCTGCCCGCCTCTTCCAACTATCCCCAAATAATATGACTTCGAGCCTTCTTGTGGGCTAGCCACTCTTCTTTGAGCCTGCTCTGACTTATCTCTGCTCACTGACCCGGGTTCCTGAGAGCAGCATCTGTGCCTGGAGACTTCTTCCCATTTGCCAGATGTGGGAACGAAGCTTTGTGGCTGAGAAATGGGTGTAAGGACGTCGGTGCTAAGAAAATAGAAGCCACAAGATACAGTGAGACCCAAGATTCCACGTGTCCAGCGTAAACCCTTGCCTCAGTTTTCATGGGCACAGTAGAGTAATGGTTAAGAACTTAGGCTCTTGGATCTGATATACAGAGTTTTGCCTTCTAGTTCTCCTTCCTGCTGGTTACGTGAATTTGTATCAATTGCTTAGCTATTCTGAGCTGCATTTTCCCCCATTATAAAATGGTGATATTCATAACACAAATTTCAAAATTATGTTTTTAGTATTAGATGCAATACTCTCTTACCTTTTGGCATAAAGCCTGGCACAGAGTGGGTCTTTGGTAAATATCGGCTATAATTTTAAGGTTAAATTCATACGAACCCAGATTGTCACAAAAAATGAACCATGGGTGTTTATTTACACTGCAAAAGATGATAAAATAGTTTTCTTTTAATAGCAGTTTTTCTAGCATACTTGTGGTGTGCTTTTGTGTCTGCTCTCAGTTGCTTCAGCCATGTCTGACTCTGTGAGACCCCATGGACTGGTACATACCACCCCCCTCCCCCCGCACCCCCCACTGTGCTGCCACAAACACACACCGCCAGGCTCCTGTCTATGGGATTCTCCAGGCAAGAATACTGGAGTGGGTTGCCATTTCCTTCTCCAGGAGATCTTTCCAATCCAGGGATTGAACCTGTGTCTTGTGTCTCCCGCCACTAGCACCACCTAAGAAGCCCTGTGATGTGCTTTTAGTGACCCAAATTGGGTTATACATGGCTTTTCAGCAGTATAGACTGTATAAAGATTGGTTTACTTGTATGATGACAGTGTGGGAGATGCGCTATACAATAGTAAGAGCCACATTGAAATCTTCCTGGCAAATACAGACATGATGATGTTATTGAGGGTTCTCTCATTCTTTCTTTCTCTGTACAATTGTAGTCCTAGCAGTGGGGTATACTTTTTAAAAGATCTTGAGTATAATACTGCATGTTCAGAAGTGAGGTAGCCTATATTTTCCAGTGAAAACCTATAATAATGAAAATATAGAAGGAGAGAACTTGAAGAGACTGAAAGAATTTAGTGTCACTGATATCGTAAGATTGAAGGATAACCCAGAGGTCATCAAATGTTCCCTTCTCTTTCCACAGATGAGGACACTGAGGATTATAGAGGTGAGGTGACTTGGTCAAACTCACCCAGCTTCTAAATGGCACAGCAGGGACTCAGTTTTATTGTTCAGTATTCTTTCTTCTACAAATGGTTCCTAGTAAGGGTTGGATTCAGAACACTAATTTTGAGGGTTATTTTTGTCTTGAGAACTCAGGGAATGGAATTTGTACCTTTCCTTGATAATCTATCCCAGAAAGAAAATTTTTCCTTAAACACAGTCCAACTGTCTCTTGGAGTAATTTAAATATACAAACTCCGGCCTGCTGTGAAAGTATCATGGTACCATAACGTTTGAATATGGTCAAGAGAAAAAACTGGAGAAGGCAATGGCACCCCACTCCAGTACTCTTGCCTGGAAAATCCCATGGATGGAGGAGCCTGGTAGGCTGCAGTCCATGGAGTTGCAAAGAGTTGGACATGACTGAGCGACTTCACTTTCACTTTTCACTTTCATGCGTTGGAGAAGGAAATGGCAACCCACTCCAGTATTCTTGCCTGGAGAATCTTAGGGACAGGGGAGCCTAGTGGGCTGCTGTTTATGGGGTCGCACAGAGTCGGACCCAACTGAAGTGACTTAGCAGCAGCAGCAGCAAGAGAAAAAACGCATTTTAGGCTAGGCACATTTAGTATGCTTTGTCCTCCTTTTGCCCTGACTCAGGCATCTCAAAGGCTCTTCCTTACTTTCTTTCCTCCTGTATTTAATGTCTCTCCCACCGCAATGTGAGCATCATGAGGACCAGGGTCTTTATGTGTTTCATTCTCAGTTGTATGAATAATGCTTGGCACAAAATAAGTGCCAAGTGGATGTTTGCTGAGGGACTAGTATGTTTATTGAGTGCCTACTATGTGCCAGGCACTCTTCTTGGCACCCTGGATGCATAGCCTCCCTCAGTACCAAGAGTAGGGAAGAGGAGGGAGGAAACACATCTGACTCTGATAGAGAAGTGAGATTTTCATCCTGCCTGTCCTTAGCAAACTCAGAGGAAATATTTTGATTTAAGAACAAGCAGCTTCTTTCCCTGACCCTCACATCACTGTAGTCACTCCATGCCTTACCACACTACCATAGGTCACACACGTGTCTGCTGGCACACACACTTGTGGGCCAGTTTGATGTGGCTTAAGGAGCACCTGAATTACCATGTATCTCCCTAATGTTTGTTTCTCACACCCTTGCTTGGTACCTAAATCCCCACTATTGAATGATTCTCTGTGTTAAGGAATTTCTATAGTAGATCCATTTTAAACAATAAAAATTTTCTCTAGAGACACCAAGCATTAACCATAAGCAACACCAGAACCTTTACATGAATTATTTTTTTAGGTTAGCCATTGAGAAGAGTAAAACTTATGGGAAATGAGCATAAATAGTTACGTTCTATTGAGGGAAGAGAGAGAAGAGGAAGCTGGGCATGTTCTAGAACACTGCTACTCAAAGAGTAGTCTGGGGACTGCCCCTGGTCTGTAATGTGATTAGTACCTTGCAGGGCCACTAAGCACCCTTTTTAATTAAAATGGTTTGGGTTTTGGTATTGTGACTTTTCTCATTGAAGGAAGCAGCATAATTCACATTCGTTCAAGTACCAGCCTCTTATTTCGTCACTGTCTGCTAACAGCGGATGGACCAGCTGTACAGGAGCACTGCTCTGGAAGCTTGGCTACTGTCTGGGTAGATAGTCCTAGTGAAGCATTGTGGGAAAATCCCAGGACTTGCAGGGGCAATGTGAAGACTCTTCCCTAGATGTGGGCATCAAGGACCAGTTCAGTTCAGTTCAGTTCAGTCACTCAGTCGTGTCCAACTCTCTGCGACCCCATGAATCAAAGCACGCCAGGCCTCCCTGTCCATCACCATCTCCCGGAGTTCACTCAGACTCATGTCCATCGAGTCAGTGATGCCATCCGGACATCTCATCCTTGGTCGTTCCCTTCTCCTCCTGACCCCAATCCCTCCCAGCATCAGAGTCTTTTCCAATGAGTCAACTCTTCGCATGAGGTGGCCAAAGTACTGGAGTTTCATCTGGGCATCAAGGGTAGAGGAAATCAGCTTTGCCTAGGGTCAGGTTTGACTAAGTTGTTTTTTTTTTCTTTTTTCCCCTTCAGCATCTTGGCAAATACATGCTAAAGGGACACAACACCTTTAGTTTGTTGAGCATCAGTGTGGTGCAATGGAAAGAACAGTCAAACAGAAAAGAGCTCAAATCCATGGTTTTCCATATATCAGCTTGGTGATTGTGAACAAAATTCTTAACTTTTCCTGTTTTCTCTTTCATAAAAGGAAGCTACTGTAGGAGTTTTATTATAAGCATTAAGTGTAGAACATCCCTAAAAGCAGAGTGTCAGGCATAAGAATACTTCTTTGGATAGATGAACTGATTGGTATTTCCCATACTCTATCGCATTTACTCCTCTCAACAACTCTGGGAGCTATTATAAGCCCATTTTATGGATGAGAAAACAGAGGGTTAAAGCACAACGCCTAAGAAGAGTTAAACAATTTACCTAAAGTTGAGACCAAAGCTAGAATGACTCATAGAGCTAAAGAACAGCTCTAACGCAGCACCCACAATTTTCCTGAAGGCGTCCTTGTTTTATCTGATACTAATCACTTGGCTGTGTGGGCCGTGACTTGAGAAAGGAAACTGATGTGAATCATTAAGCCTCCAAGTTATTGTCTCCACTTTACAGGCTATGAAAACGACTTGGGTGAGGAAATTCTATCAAGCACTTTAATATGGAGAAAAAGAAAAATAAAAAAGGTGAGATCTCGCTCAGGAGTTTTGAAAAGGTCAATAGGATTAATACACCCTTTGAACATAGTTATTTTAGCTGAAATAAGGGGATGGCATGGGGGAAACTTCACAGACCACTCATGTAATAAAAATGTAATGTATTTACCCTTTTTCTCTTCCTTTGTGGTGAATGTGGGGTTACTTGAAGCAAACTGGTAGAATAAATGGTTATACCCAGAAGTTGTATTCTGGAAATGGGTGGATTATCTGTAAATGTTATTTTATATTCTCAGATTCATCAAAAATCTTCAACTCAAGCTACCTTGAGAAGAATGAACAGATAATGGGCAACTAAAATTGATGGATTGGGAGCCCAAAGAAAATGTGTGCTCTTGGGGACATTTGCAATTGCCTCCTAAGTTCTTTATAATTTAAACAAACTACCTCTAACTCACTTTATAGGTCAAATTTCATTTTTAACCTCCTGTGAAATGAAAATTAACCTTGAAGTAAATTCACAGAATTTCCCAGGTAGAAATGAGTCCTAGCAGACATTAATAAGTATTCTCAGGACAATAAGATTATGTAGTTAAAAAGTTTTGAAGCTACTGGGTTCAGCAGAGGTTCATAGATTTCTTTAGTGCAGGACTTCTCAGAGCCTCTAAGATCTAATGTGGACCATAAGCCTCTTAGAGGGCTGCAAATAGCATAAACTTATTTGACTACCCCATGCATCCCCCTATATATTTTTCCCCACAAAACATTTTTTAACATCTTGTGGGGTTAGTGTCCCCAGGAACATACTCTGAGAAATATTGATCTCTGCGTGTGTGCTAGGTCGCTTCAGTCGTGTCTGCCTCTTTGAGACCCTATGGACTGTAGCCCTCCACGCTCCTCTGTCCATGGCTAGAACGCCTCCTTTCATAGTTTCACAGTTATGTGCCTTATATTTAATGTCTTAGTCTTGTGTCTGTTTATGAGGTATGACTCTAAAGTAATACAATTTTAATTTTGTGATCATAAAAATATTGCTTGGAGGTGAGTGTTATCTTCACAATAGAACCCTTGGGTGTGTTTATTCTTAAGTGTCTTGATGATGGTGCCTTCATTCAAAACAGCTTCAGAGCTTTTCTTTTGGTTATTGCTGTACTCACATTACCAGACCTGCTCACAAGAAATCAGCCTCAGGACTGCAGAGCAACAACTGACTGGTGTTCTTGTGGTAAGAAAGAGCACTGGATTAGGACATTAACAACACTTTGGTTCTTTTAGCCTCCACTTGACCACTAACAAGTTAAGAGACTTTATTTCTTAAACTCTCAGAGCCTAGTTTCTTCATCTGTAAATCTGGTCACTAGAATAGCTCCTTTGTGGGGCCCCTGTTTGGATTAAATGAGATAATGCTTGTGGAGATCTTTTATAGGATATGTATTAATTGTGTAGGCTCTGGAAGTTGACTGCTTGAGTTAGCTTCACAGCTCTATTGTTTGCTAGCTTTCTGGCCTTAGGAAAATTATTTTACTCCATTTCTATCTTTTAGAATCATAAGAATCATAAGAATTTTTACCTAATAGGATTGTGTGGACTAATAGTTTATGTATAGTGCTTAAGCAAGTGCCTGAAACATAATAAATGTCCTATAAATACTATATGCTATTAATCTAACCTGTAAAGAATTAGGTGGATTTGAAAGTACTTCCCTTTCAGGGGACCTCTTGATTTTGTTAGGAGTGAATAGGTGGGAAAGCAAGGTAAAGAAAAGATGATTAAGAGGACAAGATTTGAGAATGATATCTGGGATAAAAAGCATATTGGCTAATCCTGGGTCAGAATGATCGAAGTTTGTGTATTAGTTATTTTCTGTGATGTAATAATAGTGTCACAAGTTTAGCATCTTAAAACAACACACACTTATTATTTCACAGTTTATATGGGTCAGGAGTGTGGGTATGGCATAGTTGGCTCCTCTGCAAGGTTGCAGACTATTAGCCAGGGCTGTGATTTCATCTGAAAGGTTGGCTGGGAAGGGTTTACGTCCAAGTTCACATGGTAGTTGGCAGCATTCAGTTCCTTCCAGAATGTTTACTCGGGGCTTCAATTTCTGCCTGGCTGTCAGTTGTAAACCACCCTCAGCTTCTTATAGTATAGACTTTTTCAACATGATGACTTGTTCCTCAAAGCCAGCAAAGGAGACAGTGTCTACTAACCAGATGGGTTATAGCCTCAGGTAATATAATCATGGGCGTGCAGTTTTGTATATACTGCTACCTTTACCATATTCTATTGCTAGGAGTGAGACACAAACCCTGCCCACACTTGAGGGGAGGGGATCACCCTAGGGAACACAGAGGGGATGAGGTCATGGGGCACCCTAGAATTTGCCTGTTGTTGCAGATTGTTTCCAAAAATCAAGCCCAACTTAAAAGGATGAGGATCACAGAAAGTACCCCTGAAACCCTTTTAAAACGGTACATTTTGGGAACAAAAGCAGTGTAGTTGGAATATGTATAGTCTCCCAAGATGATCACTTTGAAAGGACAATAACTATTTCAAGAATGCTGTTAGAAGCTGTTCATATTATTTCATACTCAGACTTCATCATTTCCAAAACTAAAAAGATTTTCCTTATAATCTGCATTTTTTTCATACACTTTAAATAACCCTTTGGCATTCTGCTTTGCATGGACTTTCCCCTAAAGGTCTGCCTAAGCTAATACATAGGTTGACTAGAGGTGCTTTTGTTATGTAGCAAATCTTAGATATGACTTCTTATTATCTACAGAGATCTGAAAAGATGAATCTCCCTTTATCGAAATTTCCTTGATTTTGTACATTCAAGGCTCTGAATTTACCACTAAATTCAGAAAAAATAGTTGCTTTTGTTTGGCTGTATAGGCCTGTAGGAGTTTGTGTTCAATAGCTCCAATGGTCTTTATTATAATTAATTACAATCACCAAGATTTTGTTATTGAACCTATGATATTGGAGAAACGTTGTGTAGATCTATGTAATGCTCACCTACATGGTAATCACCTTACTGGAGAATGACACACACAGGCATCATGAAGAAACTGAGACTTGGTAAATACCTTTAGTGAAAACAATCTTAGGGCAAAAGGTCATCCTAACTTTCAGATATAAGGAAGCTACAAAGTCAGCAAATCATAGGATATGAAAATCTCTTAATTTAGTGTGATGAAGACAGATTTTAGGTTGTGCTTGAATAAGGGAATGTGAGATAACAGCCAACCACATGACAAATGGAAGTGGACAGGAAGGACCTTGCTCAATTTCTGCTCCACAGAAATCGCAGTGAGCCAATAATAAATGCATTTGGATGCTGCAATTGCTCCCTGGAAGAAAGTCTGCTGTGAAGATTTTTCAAAACTCTGATCCATTTCCAGAATTTTCCAGTCATGTTATTGATTCATTATTTTCTCTTCATTTGAAACATTATTTATCAGTGACTTCGGTTTGTGGTTGAGTTCTACTGAGAATGAATATTGCTTTTCTTTGGGTGTTTTTGATAGAACCAATAGAAGCTGGAGTGTTTTTGTCACAGGCAGGCATAGGCTTATACAGGGTAAAATCTGATACAGTCATCATTGAAACTTTGGGTCAAGGTAGGGCATGCTGGCTGTATAAGTAAATGAAAGGTTTCTTTTAAATATTATTATTTTGGCAAATTAATACTCTTAGGCTCATACTTAAAAGTCACATTCCTGGAATGAATCAGCCCAAGATCCCTAAAGAGAAAAACTAACCATATCTATGACAACATCACTGAACAGAAATGGATCTCATCCTCATGTTAGATTTTAGTCTAAGTTCTGCCCTATATATGACACTGGGGAGTTCACCTAACCCCAGACTTGGACATTATGTCAATATTAGGGACTTTGAGATCTAGAATCTCATAAGACCTAGGGAGATAGAGGCACAGAAACTTTTTACAAAGAATGTCAAATTTCTAACTTCTGATCTTTTAGTATTTTCAAGGCATAGCTGAGGTCACTGATTCCTGTGCACTGATTCCTATGAGCAGGTGTGAGAAAGGATGTACAGGGATGATAAAAGGATGACTATCAAGTCCCAGACTGTCAAAGTGAAAGTGAAAGTGAAGTCCCTCAGTCGTGTCTGACTCTTTGCGACCCCATGGACTGTAGCCCACCAGGCTCCTCCATTTTTGGGATTTCCCAGGCAAGAGTACTGAAGTGGGTTGCCATTGCCTTCTCCAAGGGCAAGTGTTATTGATCAGTGACGCCACAGGTATTGNAAGTGAAGTCCCTCAGTCGTGTCTGACTCTTTGCGACCCCATGGACTGTAGCCCACCAGGCTCCTCCATTTTTGGGATTTCCCAGGCAAGAGTACTGAAGTGGGTTGCCATTGCCTTCTCCAAGGGCAAGTGTTATTGATCAGTGACGCCACAGGTATTGAGCATTTCCAAATGCAAAGCATAATGCCAGATATTGCAGAGAGTACACAGAGGATTAAGACATAAAATGACTTAAAATGCTCTAAGATAGAGAAAAAATAAATATTGATAAGTAAATAAAATAAGTGAAGGCAAGTCAGGGTGTAATGTCACAGAAACTGTTCAGACCAGGCATTACTCAGGTTTACATGGAATGATCCTGTCTAGTTTGGATGGAGTGGGCCCATAAAAGTTTTCGTTGAAAGATGACATTTGAAATGGACTCTAAACGATGGAGAGGAGGTTGCCTGATAAAAAATGGAAGGACAGAAGCTTGAGGTGGAGGGAGATGCAAAAATCTACAGCTTGTAGAAGAGAAGACGTGGGCTTTGGGGATAAAATTAAATTAAAATTAAACCATCCATTTGGTTGGAGAATGGGCAGTTGTGTTGAAAGAGCAGGCAATGGGCTCATGACTTTGTCAACAGCAAAAGTATGAAAGCCTAGGTGGGTTATGTGATTGGGCATTCTGGCTCAGGTAGCATACCGGCCTTCTGAGGCAGACTCATTTTTATCTTTATGCCAGTAGAATGCATTCTAAGGATACAACTGTGATTCCAAACAATATCATATCTTTTGCACTGACCTAGTATAGTTATTGGAGGAGGCAATGGCACCCCACTCCAGTACTCTTGCCTTTAGAATCCCATGGATGGAGGAGTCTGGTAGGCTGCGGTCCATGGGGTCGCTAAGAGTTGGACAGGACTGAGCGACTTCACTTTCACTTTTCACTTTCCTGCATTGGAGAAGGAAATGGCAACCCACTCCAGTGTTCTTGCCTGGAGAATCCCAGGGGTGGGGGAGCCTGGTGGGCTGACGTCTATGGGGTCGCACAGAGTTGGGCATGACGGAAACGACTTAGCAGCAACAATGTAGTTATACAACTTTTATCTGTGTAATACGATGCTTTCTAATAGCACTAGAGAAATAGCTAACATCTTCATTATTCAGTAACATCAAGCACCATACAACATTCATTTTGTCAGGAGTATAAAAATCTCTTCCAGGCTTCTATGTGGAGAAAACCACTGTTTCTTTAGTGTATCCTCTTGAACGTGGAAATGGTCTGGCGCTTGTTAGGGACTATTTCTAAACTTGGCTAAAAAATGTTGTACCTATTTTATTTTTTATCATCTGGTTGCTATCACATTGAGATTGCTTTTGGGTATAACTGTTCTTTAAATATTTGTCTTGACTTCGTTGGTGCACCTACACTTAAAAAATTCTATTTATTTATTTTTTCATGTTACTGAATTCCATGCTAGCTGCCTGCATTGTCAAAGGGCCACGTAAAGGTATGTAAGGGATGAGTTGCTCTTGTGCAGTTTGCCTTGTCTTTGTCAACTGCAGGCACACCTCTCATGAATTATGTAAACTTCTGTCCTGGAGTGAGCCCAGTAGTGCCTCAAGAATTCATAAAGAAGTCTCCCGAAGCTTCCCTGAAGGAATCACAGTCTCAATGGTAGTGAGTAAAGTGAAGAGGCAGCAGCAGTTGTAAGGCTGAAATAAACACTGGGCCAAAGTCCTGAACAGAAATTTGGGCATTTCTGTGATCTATGTCTGTTGGTGTCTAACATCAAAGTTCTTTTATAAATGAAAGAGACTGATCAGCGAGGGAGCAGAGCCAAAGTAACAACAGCAGCAACTTTAGCAGCAAAAAACATTTTCCAGGCACACGCACCTACATGATCAAAATCTAAGTTTCAGAAACTAATGTGTGCTTTTACTATGTGCAATGCATTCTGGTTTCTCCTGCCCACTTCATTCCATTCCATTCCCTTTCCAAGGAGATACCAAATCAAGGTCTCTGGAGGCTCGTTGTCTTTCTTCTTAGCTTAGTAGAGAGCTGGCTCTGTGGCCCTGAGTCACCCATAGGAAGAACAGGGCTGTGCTCTGGAGTCTCCCTATCATTTCTGGAAGCAGGAGCTCCCTGCAGTTAGCTATTCCCTCTGTGTAAGTAAGGGCTTCTTTGATAGCTCAGATGGTAAAGAATCCGCCTGCAATGCAGGAGACCCCAGTTCGATTCTAGGTCAGGAAGGTCTGCTGGAGAAGGGACAGGCTACCCCCTCCAGTATCCTTGGGCTTCCCTGGTGGCTCAGCTGGTAAAGAATCTGCCTGCAGTGTGGGAGACCTGGGTTCGATCCCCGAGTTGGGATGATCCCCTGGAGTAGGGAAAGGCTACCCACTCCAGTATTCTGACCTGGAGAAGTCTATGAACTGTATGGCCCATGGGGTCACAAAGAGTTGGGCAGACTGAGCGGCTTTCACTTTCAGTGTAAGTATGTGGATCCCTCTGGACTGATTTGCTTACTGTGTGCATCCAGTCTCATGAAGTCAGTAGGGCAACGAGTGCTTGGTGATCTTATGCATGCTGCTTTTTCTTTGCTTATCAGTCATCTTCCTACAAATCCTATTTTATATTTACTTTGCATGGTGCTAAAAGCAGAGACATTACTTTGCCGACTAAGGTCCGTCTAGTCAAGGCTATGGTTTTTCCAGTAGTCATGTATGGATGTGAGAGCTGGACTCTGAAGAAGGCTGAGCGCCAAAGAATTGATGCTTTTGAACTGTGGTGTTGGAGAAGACTCTTGAGAGTCCCTTGGACTGCAAGGAGATCCAATCAGTCCATTCTGAAGGAGATCAGTCCTGGGATTTCTTTGGAAGGAATGATGCTAAAGCTGAAACTCCAGTACTTTGGCCACCTCATGCGAAGAGTTGACTCATTGGAAAAGACTCTGATGCTGGGAGGGGTTGGGGGCAGGAGGAGAAGGGGACAACAGAGTATAAGNGATCCAATCAGTCCATTCTGAAGGAGATCAGTCCTGGGATTTCTTTGGAAGGAATGATGCTAAAGCTGAAACTCCAGTACTCTGGCCACCTCATGCGAAGAGTTGACTCATTGGAAAAGACTGTGATGCTGGGAGGGGTTGGGGGCAGGAGGAGAAGGGGACGACAGAGTATAAGATGGCTGGATGGCATCACGGACTCGATGGACGCGAGTCTGAGTGAACTCTGGGAGTTGGTGATGGACAGGGAGGTCTGGCGTGGTGCGACTCATGGGGTTGCAAAGAGTCGGACACGACTGAGTGACTGAACTGAACTGAACTGAACTGCATGGTGCTGGGGATGTATGTTGATGACCACATATCCCTCACTGCCCCCAAACTAAGAGACACATTTGAACTGGTGGGAGGTGGTATTTTGAAAAAGCTTAGCAGGTATCTCTGGCTCTTGCCTCCCTACACCCAGTGATGAGAAGCCTTGTTGTAGAGCTATAGAACACTGTTCTGGCCTGAGAATGTACAAATGATGTGGGGTGGGAAAACTGTGGTGCCCAGATGTGGGGGGTGGGCATCAATGTTCATAAACAAACTGGGGTTTTGGAAAAAAGTTCTCCATTTTCTCCTCACACTTTAAGTGCTTCAGGAAGTTACCTTGAAAATATGTATGTCAACACTGCACTACTGACATGTGGGCTAGATAGTGCTTGTTGTGGGAGGCCTGTCCTGTGCATTGTAGGATGTTTAATACCATCCCTGGCCTCTATTCATCAGATACCAGTTGCCCACACCCCTGCCTCTGAGTTTTGACAATCAAAACTGTCTCCAGACATTGCCAGATGTTCCCTGGGGACCAAAATCATCCTCAGTTCAGAATCACTGCTTTAGATGAAGTATAAACATTAATGCTTTCCTGTATACATGTCATACTAATTGTTTTGTGAAAGGGTCAAAACACTTCTACTCTGAACACAATAATGTTAAACATTTAATGGTGTTCCTGCTTAGTTTTGATATATGTGGATATTACATTTTCATATATAGATGTTCAACATATTTTTACAGCGTCCATTAAAATGCTGTAGACTACTACTCAGTATAGCAGTAAATATAACTACTCCTCCCACCCTTTCTTTGATCTATAGGGTCATCAGGGAGAATACTCTTAGAAGGACTTACTAGGTAATGAAAAATGGAGGTTCTACTAG
Organism: Oreotragus oreotragus; assembly: GCA_006410675.1. NCBI lineage: Eukaryota > Metazoa > Chordata > Mammalia > Artiodactyla > Bovidae > Oreotragus > Oreotragus oreotragus. Next base: position 475,548 of record SJYX01004430.1, read on the forward strand.
ATATTGATTAAAGAGCAATGCCTTAACAGTAAGTCCCATGGTTAATGCTACAACTTAATAATAAATAAGCATCAATAAAATGTATTAATAAGTCATAGGAGTTTCTGAGGTTAATGTTTACAATAGAGTTCACAGTGAGCCCTTTTCAGAAATGAACTACAAAAAAGTTTATATGCTGTCATTCTAGCCACATTGGCAATCTAGTGTCAGCTTGCCCCACTGCCTGTCCTGTTCTTGGCTATCTTTCTCTTTCTTCCTCTCAGTGTGTTCTAGGAAATGAAAAATATCTGAACCTCAACAAGACATAGGAAGGAAAGGGAAGCAGCTGGGAAAATAATAATCACACCACACATTCCAGAGCTTTTGGCTTCTCTGGTCTTTTGAATAATCCCTCCTATAGTGCTTCTCCTCTAGCAGAATGATCGCCTGCTGATCAGGGGAAGGTGTTTGCCAGGCTTAGGAGAAGCCCAGAATCACTCAGACAGAATGCAGTGTCCTTTATATCCAAGAAACAAACAGTAGTTAGCCTCGCAGCATTTACTATCCACAGCAAGGCGGAGGTTACCGGAGAAAACTGAGAAAATACTGTAGGACTTGCTTGTGAAACCTCAATTACCAAGGCTGTTTGGCTTTTAGAAAAAGGAGCTAATTGTTTTTGAGCAGAGTTATTTTTCTTTTTATCATTGTTCCTTCTTCATTGTCTTTTATTTGCACTCATTCTTTTTGTTGCCCTTTTGTTCTATGAAAGATGTACATGCATGTGTGTTCACACACACATAAGCATATACACACAGAAATACCCACACAATGACATTTCTATTGGACCTGCATTTCATTTCCTGAAAGCTACAGAAATGGAAGGGAGACTCGCCTTTGCACAAATTCTCTTAAGCTTTAAGTATCTCTTTGCCTACATTTTGCTTACTTTTGATATCTCTGTTGCAAAAGAGAACAGGAAGTTGAAAATATATTTCAAAATAATTTTTAAAGGGCTTTCTACAAAAAGCCTTTGACAAAATTCATGATTATGATTAAAACTCTTCAAAAAAATGGGCATAGAAGGAACCTACCTCAACATAGTAAAGGCCATATATGCTACACCTACAGCAAACATTATTCTCAATGGTAAAAAACTGAAAGCATTCCCCCTAAGATCAGGAACAAGACAAGGGTGTCCACTTTCACCAATATTATTCAACAAAGTTCTAGAAGTCCTAGCTAAAGCAGTCAGAGAAGAAAAGAAATAAAAGAAATCCAGATCGGAAAAGAAGTAAAGCTCTCACTGTTTGCAGATGACTTGATACTGGACATAGAAAACCCTAAAGATAGTATCAGAAAATTACTAGAGCTAATCAGTGAATTTAGCAAAGTTGCAGGATACAAAATCAATACACAGAAATCACTTGCATTTCTATATACTAACAATGAAGAATTAGAAAGGGAAATTAAGGGATCAATCCCATTCACCATTGCAACAAAAACAATTAAATATCTAGAACTAAACTTACATAAGGAGACAAAAGAACTGTGCACAGGAAATTATGACACTAATGAAAGAAATCAAAGATGACATAAACAGATGGAGAGATGTTCCATGTTCCTGGGTAGGAAGAATTAATATTGTGAAAATGACCATACTATCAAATGCAATCTTCAGCTTCAATATGATTCTTATCAAATTACCAATGGCATTTCTCACAGAACTAGAACAAAAAATTTCACAATTCATATGGAAACACAAAAGACCCTGAATAGCCAAAGGATCTTGAGAAAGAAGAATGGAGCTGGAGGAATCAATCTTCCTGACTTCAGGTTATGCTACAAAGCTACAGTAAATAAGACAGTATGGTACTGGCACAAAAACAGAATTATAGACCAATGGAACAAGACAGAAAGCCCAGAAATAAACCCATGCATCTATGGGTACCTTATTTTTGACAAAGGAGGCAAGAATATACAATGGGGCAAAGACAACCTCTTCAATAAATGGTGCTGGGAAAACTGGACAACTACATGTAAAAGAATGAAATTAGAATACTTCCTAACACTATACACAAAGATAAACTCAAAATGGATGAAAGACCTACATGTAATACCAGAAACTATAAAACTCTTAGAGGAAAACAAGCAGAACACTCGATGACATAAATCAAAGCAAGATCCCCTATGACCCACCAACTAGAGTAATGGAAATAAAAACAAAAGTAAACAAGTGGAGCTGATTAAATGTAAAAGCTTTTGCACAGCAAAGGAAACTATAAGCAAGGTGAAAAGACAACTCTCAGAATGGGAGAAAGTAATAGCAAATGAAACAACTGACAGAGGGTTAATTTCCTAAATATACAAGCAGCTCATACAACTCAATACCAGAAAAACAAACAACCCAATCAAAAAGTGGGCAAAGACTTAAACAGACATTTCTCCAAAGAAGACATACAGATGGCTAACAAACACATGGTAAGATGCTCAGCATCACTCATTATTAGAGAAATGCAAATTAAAACTACAATGAGCTATCCCCTCACACTGGTCAGAATGGCTGTCATCAAAAAGTCTACAAACAATAAACACTGGAGAGGGTGTTGAGAAAAGAGAATACTCTTGCACTGTTGGTGGGAATGTAAATTGATACAGCCACTATGGAAGACAGTATGGAGATTCCTTAAAAAACTAGGAATAAAACCACTGTATGACCCAGCAATCCCATTCCTAGGCGCATACCCTGAGGAAACCAAAATTGAAAAAGACACAAGTATCCCATTGTTCATTGTGGCACTATTTACAATAGCTATAACAGAGAAGCAACCTAGATGCCTACTGACAGATGAATGGTACATACACACAATGGAATATTACTCAGCCGTAAAAAGGAATGCCTTTGAGTCAGTTCTAATAAAGTGGATGAACCTAGAACCTGTCATGCAGAGTGAAGTAAGTCAGAAAGAGAAAGATAAATATTGTATTCTAATGCATATATACAGAATCAAGAAAAGTGGTACTGAAGAATTTATGTACAAGGCAGCAATGGAGAAGCAAACATAGGGAATAGACTTATAGACATGGGGAGAGGGGAGAAGAGAGTGAGATGTATGAAAGAGAAGACAGAGAGAGAGAGAAAGGCAGAGAGAGACAGATACCTGTGTATATTCCTACCACCCAAAGGTGGCCATCAGTAGTCTTCTGAACAACGTTATATAAAACCCCGTACAATCTTTTGCAGTTGTTACCTTGTAAGGTCCACAAATGAGAAAGAAGGCCAGGCTGCATTTATCTTTGTTCTCTTTTTATTCCTGGCAGAGCTAGCACAGTAAATATTTGCTGAATGTTAATGATTTTAACTTTGTTTTGAAGTTACTCAAAATATGTTGGTGAATGAAGAGAACTGGCCAGCAGGAAGTGAAGACCTGTGGGACCATAGAAGCTGCAAGCAATCATTCTGGCAGAAGTTCTCATGTTACAGATGAGGGACATGACGCTCAGAATGCTTTAGGAACTTGCCTAAGGCCTGTCAGTGGCAGAAACAGGAGACAACCCTGTTGTATACTTTCATAATTAATTTTTCATAATCTAAAATCCTTTTGATTGAGGTTGCTCAGAAAAGTCCCACAATATTTATTTATTTAAAAGTCAATCTTTTCACCATGAACAAAGTGGAAAAACAACCTATGGAATTGGAGAAATATTTGCAAATGATGCAATCAGCAAGGGATTAATTTCCAAAATATACAGATAGCTCATACAGCTTGGTATCAAAAAAACAACCCAATCAGAAAATGAGTAGAAGACCTAAATAGACATTTCTGAAAAGAAGACATACAGATGAATAACAGGTGCATGAAAAGATACTCAACATCACTCATTATTCAGTTCAGTGGCTCAGTCATATCCGACTTTTTGCGACCCCATGAATCGCAGCATGCCAGGCCTCCCTGTCCATCACCAACTCCTGGAGTTCACTCAGACTCATGCCCAGCGAGTCGGTGATGCCATCCAACCATCTCATCCTCTGTCATCCCCTTCTCCTCCTACCCTCAATCCCTCCCAGCATCAGTCTTTTCCAATGAGTCAACTCTTCACATGAGGTGGCCAAAATATTAGAGTTTCAGCTTTAGCATCAGTCCTTCTAATGAACACTCAGGACTGATCTCCTTTAGAATGGACGGGTTGGGTCTCCTTGCAGTCCAAGGGACTCTCAAGAGTCTTCTCCAACACCACAGTTCAAAAGCATCAATTCTTTGGCGCTTAGCTTTCTTCACAGTCCAACTCTCACATCCATACATGACCACTGGAAAAACCATAGCCTTGACTAGATGGACCTTTGTTGGCAAAGTAATGTCTCTTGCTTTTGAATATGCTGTCTAGGTTGGTCATAACTTTCCTTCCAAGGAGTAAGCGTCTTTTAATTTCATGGCTGCAATCACCATCTGCAGTAATTCTGGAGCCCCCCCAAATAAAGTCTGATACTGTTTTCACTGTTTCCCCATCTATTTCCCATGAAGTGATGGGACTGGATGCCATGATCTTCGTTTTCTGAATGTTGAGCTTTAAGCCAACGC
>SJYX01004430.1:481826-492963 GCA_006410675.1 Oreotragus oreotragus
CTCAGCCTTCTTCACAGTCCAACTCTCACATCCATACATGACCGCAGGAAAAACCATAGCCTTGACTAGACGGACCTTGGTCGGCAAAGTAATGTCTCTGCTTTTGAATATACTATCTAGGTTGGTCATACCTTTTCTTCCAAGGAGTTAAGCATCTTTTAATTTCATGGCTGCAGTCACAATCTGCAGTGATTTTGGTGAGGTGAGGTGAGGTGAAGTCGCTCAGTCGTGTCCGACTCTTTGCGACCCCGTGGACTGTAACCTACTAGGCTTCTCCGTCCATGGGATTCTCCAGGCAAGAATACTGGAGTGGGTTGCCATTTCCTTCTCCAGGGGATCTTCCCGACCCAGGGATTGAACCCAGGTCTCCCACATTGGAGGCAGACGCTTTAACCTCTGAGCCACCAGGGAAGCTATTTTGGAGCCCCCCCAAAATAAAGTCTGACACTGTTTCCACTGTTTCCCCATCTATTTCCCATGAAGTGATGGGACCGGATGCCATCTATACTTAAAAAAGTCAATTTTTCAGTTTAAGATTTTTGAAGACTTTCAACATTTATCTTTGAATTTCTCTTTATTGTTGGCTTTTATCCTGAGAATGCATGCTACTCACTCCTGTGGATGTAAAAAAAATTTAGACTCCAAACCCCATCCAGATTCAAAATGTCTAGAACTTGGACACTGATATTTAGCAATAATTTCTACAGATGATCCTGACATTCAGTGATACTGGAAACAATTGCTCTGGATGGTGTACTTTTCTTTTGTGACAGTATTTCTAGAGTCCATTTCTCACAGAGCTGAATTTGAGGCTCTCATTGTTTATGAAGTTTATATCATTATAAACATGGCTATGATTTTCTACCACCCTAGTAAATTATTAGTATTAAAATTTCAATTTATGAATGGGAACTTATATTGATTTTCTTTTTTTAGAAGTTAACAAGTGTTGATCTCCAGTATCTATTTCATTTTCCTCCTCTTTTTCATCACAATAGAATTTTTCTGCTGCTTTACTCAGCTGCTCAGCAAAAGACCACAATTCCCAGCCTTTTTTTGTAGCTAGGTTTAGCCACATGAATTGGTCTGGCCAATGGGATGTGAGCGGAAGTAATACGTATACATTAAGATCATTCCTTTACAAGGAAAGAAGCTTGTCCCACACTTTCTTTTTTCCTTTCCTGCTGGAGTGTCACCATACTGACTGATACAAGCTATCATGTGACAGAGAAATAAAGCTCTATCTTGTTTGCTGCTGCTAAGTCACTTCAGTCGTGTCCGACTCTGTGCGACCCCATAGACGGCAGCCCACCAGGCTCCCCTGTCCCTGGGATTCTCCAGGGAAGAACACTGGAGTGGGTTGCCATTTCCTTCTCCAATGCATGAAAGTGAAAGTGAAGTTGCTCAGTTGTGTCCGACTCTTAGCCACCCCATGGACTGCAGCCTAGCAGGCTCCTCTGTCAGTGGGATTTTCCAGGCAAGAGTACTGGAGTGGGGTGCCATTGCCTATCTTGTTTAAGCCCCTATATTTCTGTCCTTTGTTACAGAAACTCAGCTAGCACAACAAGGCTGATAACAATCTAAATTATATATAATAAAAATAAAAATTATAATACGAGTTTCCCTGGATCTCATTTATTTTGCTTATTATCCACACCACAGCACAGTCTTTCCACAATGAGGTCCTTCTGAGCTGGGATCAAATCTTATGCATTCTTTCTAATTCTGAGTCTGGTATTGCTAGCTACACCTGTTTACTCAATAGCTATATGTTGAAGAATACCAATCTGTCTACACTCTAAAATAGAAAAAAGAGGATAGGCAGTTTCATTTAGAGACAACTGAATTTTGCATTTGCAAAGTGATAGAATCACAGAGGAACACAATGAGTGAGGATCACACTTGGTTGTGAAAACTCATATTTTCTTCTGGGGCACACAGTTGGCTTACATCTTCTAGGTTTCCCAGGAGTTAGGTGTAGTCACATGACTGAATGTTCCATTCTTCTGTTAGCTCATTCTGTCTTTGAATCTCCTTATTTGCTTTCACTCTAACTTCTATTCCTTCTATTCTATTTTTTCTCTTCTCATGCTAACTTCCCTTGTGTGTGTTAGTTGCTCAGTCATGTCCGACTCTTTGCGACCCCATGGACTGTAGCCGCCAGGCTCCTCTGTTCATGGGATTCTCCAGGCAAGAATACTGGAGTGGATTGCCATGCCCTTCTCCTGAGAGAAGATCTTGCTGACCCAGGGATTGAACCCTGGTCTCCTGCATTGCAGGCAGGTTACCCATTTGAGCTGCAGGGAAGTCCTAGACTCCAACTTCCCTTGGAGTCTAGTAAAATCTAGGTTCTCAAAATCTATCTCATGCTTCTTCTCAATTGAGAAACAGTTTTTTCCCTTGCTTCTTCTAACCCTATTACAATTTCTGACCATGTCCAAGATTTATCTTGCAGGTTGCCTTCAGAGAGAAACTCGATTCAGAAAAGTTGAGGTCGCACTAAGTGCTTGCTTTCTGCTTCAGGTTAATTTCTATTTTGTTCCTTCCTTCAGTATTGCTTTTATGTACTTGCTATCTTCAGTCTTTCTTGGGCTGTGTTCCACATTTCTGGACTGGGGAAAAGTATGCCTGAAAGAGCATAGTAATATCTTTTATAACATTTCATTTTCTCTGACAGCATAATGCCAGCTGCAATCTTTGTTTTTGTTTGTTCCTCAGTTTTTCTTATAGTAGGAGCACTTCTATATTCCTGACTTGGGCGTCCTTTTCCATTGTCAGGGGCTAATTATAGCATTTGTCAGTGGAACTGAAACTAACACACATTAATGAACCAGTGAGTGCTCACTAATGGAATGGCAAGTGCAAAACTTGAAGCATGGACATCATTTCCAGAGGCTTACTTCTTTGCAAAATGAAAGACTGATAGTATAAGAAGATTCTCATGTGAATGTCCAAAGTTCACTTTTGAATGTCACATGCTCATGTGGGTAGTCTTCAAAATATATTGTACCTGCATACTGTTTAACTTTGTCAGACTATGGATTTGCTTGGATTTGCTGCTAACAGAAGGAACCTCAGCTCTTTAAGGTGACTCACCTCAACCTAGCCACCACTTAGGATTCCAGTCAGCTCCCAGTATATTCCTGAATATGTCTCTATTCATCTTTGCCTGAATATGCTACCCGTATTCAGGTAACACAAGCTCCTATGACAAGTAGACCCAGAATACACAATGATTTCAAACACAGTAGAGGTTTGTATGTTTCTCATTCACTGAACTGTTCAAGGAGGGTGTTCCTGCTGGGTAATAGGGATCTCCTCCACGAGGCCATTCCTAGTTTTGAGCTGTGTAATAACAGATACCTATACTCTTGCCTGGGAAATTCCGTGAAGGCGGAGCCTGGTGGGATGCAGTCCATGGGGTCGCTAAGAGTCGGACACAACTGAGCGACTTCACTTTGACTTTTCACTTTCATGCACTGGAGAAGGAAATGGCAACCCACTCCAGTGTTCTTGCTTGGAGAATCCCAGGGACGGGGGAGCCTGCTGGGCTGCCGTCTATGGGGTCGCATAGAGTCGGACATGACTGAAGCGACTTAGTAGTAGTAGTAGTAATAGTATCATTTTAACATATCATACAGAATGATTTCACTGCACTGAAAATTCTTTTTGGTGGATGTATTCATCCCTCCCCCACCATTCCATCCTTAGGAACCACTAATCTTTGTCACCATAGCGTTGCCTTTTCCAGAACGTCATATTGTTGGAATTAAGCAGTAGGTAGTCTTTTCAGATTGGCTTCTTTCACTTAGTAATATGCATTTAAGTTTCCTCTGTCTTTTCATGGTTTGATAACTTAATTTATTTTTAGTGCTAAATAATATTCCATTATCTGGATAGACCACAGTTTCTTTATCCATTCACCTACCATCTTGCCCATCTAAGTCTGGGTTATGAATAAAGTTGCTATAAATGTCTGTGTACAGTTTTTATGTGGACATAAGTTTTCAAATCCTATGGGTAAATACCAAGAATCACAATTGCTGGATCATATGGTAAGAGTTGGTCTTTCCTGGTGGCTTAGATGATAAAGAATCTTCCTTCAATGTGAGAGACCTGAGTTTGATCCCTGAGTTGGAGAGATCCTTTGGAGAAGGGAACGGCACCACTCCAATATTCTGGCCTGGAGAATTCCGTGGACAGAGGAACCTGACAGGCTAGTCTGAGCATATTTATATTTATATTTTTTATTTTAACAAACTTTCAACTTTAGAATATTTTTGGACTTACAGAAAATTTGCAAATATATGTAGTGTTCCGGCATATTCTTTACCTAATTTTTTTCTATGAGTTTTTTTGGTAACTATGCTTAATTTTGTAAGAAACTGCCGAACTGTCTTCCAAAGTGACAATACCATTTTACGTTCCCACTAGCAATGAATGAGAGCTCCTGTTTATATTTTTTATTTTAACAAACTTTCAACTTTAGAATATTTTTGGACTTACAGAAAATTTGCAAATATATGTAGTGTTCCGGCATATTCTTTACCTAATTTTTTTCTATGAGTTTTTTTGGTAACTATGCTTAATTTTGTAAGAAACTGCCGAACTGTCTTCCAAAGTGACAATACCATTTTACGTTCCCACTAGCAATGAATGAGAGCTCCTGTTTCTCCCCATCCATACCAGCATTTGGTGTTGTCAGTGTTCTGGATGTTGGCCATTAGCTAATAGGTGTGTAGTGGTATCTTGGGCTTCCTAGGTGATGCCGTGGTGAAGAATCTGCCTGCCAATGCAGGAGATTCAAGAGATGTGGGTTTGATCCCTGGGTCAGGAAGATCCCCTGGAGTAGGAAATTGCAACCCACTCTGGTATTCTTGCCTGGAAGATTCCATGGACAGAGGAACCTGGAGGGCTACAGTCTATGGGGTCACAAGGAATCAGACACGACTGAGCGATGGAGCACAGTGGTATCTCTTGTTGTTTTAGTTTGCCTTTCCTGCATGAGAAATAGTGTGGAACATCTTTTCAGATAATCTGTGTATCTTTGATGAGGTGTCTGTTCAGATCTTTCTCCCATTTTTACAACCAGGATGTTTGTTTTCTTACTGTTGAGTTTTAAAAGTCTTTTATATTTTGGAGAGCAGTCCTTTATTAGATAAATATTTTGGAAACATTTTTTCTTGCTCTGTGATTTGTCCTCTCATTTCTCTCTCTCTCTTTTGATCATTTGTGCTTTCTACCTAAGTTTAGATATAAAAATGGACAAACTGGGGTAGAAAAATAAATATAAACCCTATCCTAAACATGATAATGAAATTCTTCCTTTACATAGTGTTTGACCTCACGGTCTTTTCCTGGGACCCGTCGCTCCAAAGACCACCAAGGCTCGGATTCGATGCAAAAAGCAAGAGGATTTATTAAGCTGGCGCGCCGGGGTTCAGTCACCTCCGAGGAGGAGCGAACCCCAGCAGTCGTTACTGAGCAGTTTTTAAGCACAAAAGCCACAAACAGGTGCGATTAGGATGGGAACAGTTTGATTGGGGCATACAGTCTGACCTTTATGGGGATTGGTTTACGGGTTATCAGGCTCATGGTGGTTAGCAAATTTTTCTAAAAAAAAGAGAGAGTTCTGTTGCAGAATACCTAGAAGAGGAATTCTTGGAAGCCCTTGGGGGCAAGTTAACTTTGGTAAATTTTATCTTAACTCTTATCTCTGGTAAATTTTTGTCCTGACTCCTCAATAGTACACCTGGACATGGCTGTGCTCCATAAGACCTTACATGAGTTGATCCTGACAGTTTCTCAGTCTCATACGCACTGCTCTCCCTCTCTCCCACTCTATTGCAATTCCTGGTCTTCTGGATGTCTGTTAGAACACTGGGCTAACTCATTTCTAGGGCCTCTTCTTATACTTCCCCTAGGACTCTTCTTGATCTCATTCTCTTCATGCCATCTTTTGCAAAGTAGAAATTTTATTTTTAATGAAGCCCAGCCTAATGGCACCCCACTCCAGTACTCTTGCCTGGAAAATCCCATGGACGGAGGAGCCTGGTGGGCTGCAGTCCATGGGTTTGCTAGGAGTCGGACACGACTGAGCTACTTCACTTTCTCTTTTCACTTTCATGCATTGGAGAAGGAAATGGCAACCCCCTCCAGTGTTCTTGCCTGGAGAATCCCAGGGACGGGAGAGCCTGGTGGGCTGCCATCTATGGGGTCGCACAAAGTCGGACACGACTGAAGTGACTTAGCAGCAGCAGCAGCCCATCAATTATTTCCTTCATGGATTGGGCCTTTGGTGCTGTATCTAAAAGGCCTCTCCATACCCATAGTCATCTAGTTTTTTCTTTATGAGATCTTAATTACATCATTTTCCTGTCTTCTCTTCATTTCCTTATCTTAAAAATGGTGGTAATACTGCATAATATCGTAAGGTTAACTGAGATAACATATTTGAAATTTCCTGTCAGGACCTTCTATACAGTAGATATTCAATAAATGTTAATGCTGCTGCCTTTTGTCTCTTCCACTATCCTCTTCTTAGTCAATATAAAAAAAGTTACTGAATTGAACTGTAAGCCTTCATAGCATTATAGTAATAGAACTTCAAGTTAACCGTGCGAACTCCTGGTATACGTAGCATGGGCTACAGAGACCAGGACAGAAGGCAACCGCTTGAAATAGCGTCAGTATGTTGGCTGTGCAGGCAGTCTCCAGGCTCTAGAGGACTCATCGCCTGCTTAACGAAATGTGTTTAACTCTAGCCAAGCTTGCAGCTGCCTCCTGCAACCTCTGAGAATTGTGTCACACCACGGAATGGCTGCTTTGTGCAGATAAGGCCAGAGGCAGCAGACAGAGCTCAGGCCAGTGCTGTGTCCCTACCTGACCCACTTAAGCCTCCGCCAAGGACTGCTGGGGTACTGGGGTGAGAAGAGAGGCGCTAAGGAGAAATCCAGTATCAGGAGAATGGCCTAAAATACGTAATACGTGGTGTCATCAGTATGGGTTTATTCAGATACCTACAGCTTTTCAGCTACTTGAGGAAGTAAGATTTTTCTAGCCATGGCCATTTACCTGTGTGAAATGGAGAAAAGGAAACCAAGGAATGTAGACTTTTCACTTATTATTATTCTTGCATCTTGACTTTTCTCCCAGTGGAATATTATCACTGTCACACTGGAGTGGGGAACCAGTCTAGCCTGAGGGGCCATGTGAATAATGATTAAGGACGAGGCCTTAGAGCCAGAGCATCCTCAAAACTTGCTTCTCGTGTGATTTTGAGTCACCAAATCTCTATGTGCCTCAGTTTTCTCATGTGTAGGATGGGCCTAATTACCTCATAAGGCTCTTTTAGGATTGCATGAGTTAATATATATAAGAGCCTTAGAACAGTCCCAAAGGAAGTTTCCATGTAAGTTCGTTAAATGAATATTCATACATGTATAGAGCTGAAAAACCACTTTCCTTCCTTCCTCACCAGGCTCCACAGTGTATTTATTATACTCATGGTAGGTGTGTGCATGCATGCTCAGTTGTGTCTGACTCTTTGCAACCGCATGGACTGTAGCCCGCCAGGCTTCTCTGTTCATGGGATTTCTCAGGAAAGAATACTGGAATGGGTTGCCATTTCCTCCTCCAGGACATCTTGCTGACCCAGGTATCAATCTCACGTCTGATGTGTTTCCTGTATTGGCAGGTGGATTCTTTACCACCGCGTCACCATCACCTGGGAAGTCCCCATGGTAGGTGAGGAGCCATCAACCCTTTAGCATTTACCACAGTTTGGTTCAGACCCATTTGGTATGTTAAATGTACATAGTAAGTAAGTGTTAGTCGCTCAGTAGTGCCCAACTCTGCGACCCCATGGACTGCAGCCCACCAGGCTCCTCTGTCCATGAGATTTTCCAGGCACGAATACTGCAGTGGGTTGCCATTTCCTCCCCCAGGGGATCTTCCCAACCCAGGGATTGAACCCAGGTCTCCTGCACTGCAGGCAGATTCTTTACTGACTAAACTGAAGCCATATCTCAAGAAAGGTGTTGTGGGGATGGGGTAGAAATTTGAGAGACAATTTACCACAAAAAGTCTAGCTTATCTAGGAAGACAGATTTCTGAGGTTTAGAGAGGAGTAGATTCCAGGTACAGGATGGTGGCTGGGAACCAAATGTATCCTGCCTGCTTACTGTGGCAGTGTATCCTTGCCTTGGGAAGAAACAAACTGTGTCTGAAACCAGACACCTCACCCATTAATGGAGCAAAATGCAGAGGAAGAGAGAGCCTTCCTTTATTTCAGAAGACTGTGGAGCACTCATAGGGCATTGATGACCGAGGGACTGGTTTCGGGGATGACCACAAGAGATGTGAGTCTTAGCACGGTTAGAGGAAGAAGATTGTGCTGAGCAATTCAAGCCCTTTGGGCCAACTCAGGTGCTATAGACAGCCAGGATGACTTCCTGTCACTGGCTGGGTTCTCTGGAAGTAGATGCTGGGGTGGAGTTTTCTAGGCAGAATATTTATTAGGAATCAGTGCCTGCAGAGGGAAGCAGCAGGAAATAGGATTGGGCAGATAGAGAAGTTAAACTGATGGAGGCCAGACAAAGGCTCGGTCAGTCCCACTGGGAGTTCTGGGTTGCACGTGGTTCATCAGAGTTGTCTTGAGTGGGCAGAAGTGGTCGAGCCTTTACATTCCTCCCTAATCTGCCACCAGGCTTCCATGGTGGCTCAGACAATAAAGAATCTGCATGCAAGGTGGGAGACCTGGGTTTGATTCCTGGGTAGGAAAAATCCCCTGGAGAAGGAAATGGCAACCCACTCCAGTATTTTTGCCTGGAAAATCCCACAGACAGAGGAGCCTGGTGGGCTATACTCCATGGGGTTGCAAAGAGTCAGACATGACTGAGTGCCTTTAACTCCACCAGCTGCTGGGTATAGGCTGCCTTGGGAAGGTTGTGCCCTTGAGTGACACGGCTCTTTGCAGCTGAAGCCAAACCCTGATGGCAGGGCCAAACCCTCCCCTGAAAGGGACACTCTCCATGTCTACCAGAATTCATACAGGTGGTGGAGAAGGGGATTCTCAGAGATCTTAGAGGAGGAATGGGAGCTCTGCCAGGGACTGGTGCTCCTATATTAGCAAGTAGGGCTTTAAAGCAGTTAATATTAACATGACCTTGTTCATACCCATGACCTGGTGAGATCTGGGACATTCAAGTTACATATGTTGATTGTACACTTTTATAATAAAAATAATTGAAATAATGAAAAAATCATCTAAAATTCCACCACTCTCTCTAGTCACCTGTTCCTTCTGGTCTTTCTCCAATATGTCTGTAAATTTTATAGAGTTCAGTTTTATCTTGTTTTTATGCTAATTTGAAGACTTAGATCTAAAAGTCTAAACACTATGTGGGAAAAATGGTCTAGGTGGTAATGAAAGAGGTGTAACCTGGACAGTGTGGGCGAGGAGGTGTGGCATATATCACTGCTCAGCTCAGGCATCAGGTAAATAATTGGCCTGAGGGAATAAATACTCCTACAGCTCTGACTGCGAACTCCAACCACCTTTTTAGAAAAATTAATCTTTATGATTAAGTGGTGGTGTTGATATCAAGAGCAATGTTCTTGAAGTCTTATAGCAGCCTGTTTCTTCTGAGTCATCAGTACAGTTTCCCTGAGCTTGTTAGTTTTTGCATGTTAGCCTCATAACAGGCAGCTGCATTTTGGGTTGATTATTTTCATTTTAAAAAATAGGCTGCTCACACTGCATTAAATTTTTATAGCTACTGTGTTCATTGATCAGATCACTCTGTTAGTAGTTACTATTCCAGCTGTATATTTTAATTACACTTGAACAATCAGCCTTTCTTTAGTCCTTGAGTAATTTGCTGAGTTTAATTTGTCCTTTTGTCTAATTCCAACTTAAATTATTTCATTAGTGTTGGCAGTCCTCTATTACACACCCTTCCTGGTCTTTTTCAATCAATTTCTTGCCATTTTAATTATGCAGAACAGTCAATAAAAGTTGATGCCAACAAAAGAACTATCAAGGCAAATGATTATGAAGAATATGTATGTACAAGATATATTTTATTAATGACTATCCATTGCACTTATGCCAAAACATTAGCTAATTAATTTATACCATACCCCATAAGAATGGTCAGCAATTTAATTTTTTGTTTAGTTAATGACAAACTGAGGCACAAAGAAACTATATAAACTATTGAAAGCTGCACAACAAGTGTGAGGAAAATGATTAGGTATTTCTGGATCATGGAGGCATTGAAATAAATGATTTATTTGAAGATAGTAATAGCTAGTAAAAATAGTAATGATTAGTAATAATAATAATTAGACTTGGATCAAAACATTGACTTCTGATAACCGTTTATTTTCATATCTACTAGAGACTACAGATAGAGAAGGCAGTGGCACCCCACTCCAGTACTCTTGCCTGGCAAATCCCATGGATGGAGGAGTCTGGTAGGCTGCAGTCCATGGCGTCACGAAGAGTCAGACATGACTGAGCGACTTCACTTTGACTTTTCACTTTCCTGCATTGGAGAAGGAAATGGCAACTCACTCCAGTGTTCTTGCCTGGAGAATCCCAGGGACGGGGGAGCCTGGCGGGCTGCCATCTATGGGGTCACACAGAGTCGGACACGACTGAAGCGACTTAGCAGCAGCAGCAGCAGCAGCAGAGACTATAGAAGGAAGGGACCTAAGCTTCAAGTTCATAGGTTTTAGGTTGTCTGACTGTGGGCTATATCTGACTCATAGGTCTGTCTTTTGGATCTACACTATTATGTGTTTTTTAAATTTGTATTTGAATGCTTTTAAAAGGAATATGAACTCACCAGTTTCCTACTTTTGCCTTGTAGTCTTGTTTTTTTTTGTTGTTGTTGTTGTTTGTTTTATTTATTTATTTATTAAAAAAATTAAAAAAAATTTTTACTTTATTTTACTTTACAGTACTGTATTGGTTTTGGCATACATTGACATGAATCCGCCACGGGTGTACATGAACTCCGAAATATAAACCCCCCTCCCACCTCCCACCCCACATCATCCCTCTGGATCATCCCCATGCTCCAGCCCCAAGCATCCTGCATCCTGCATCGAACATAGACTGGTGATTCAT
>SJYX01004430.1:499222-514111 GCA_006410675.1 Oreotragus oreotragus
TCATTGGAAGGACTGATGCTGAAGCTGAAGCTCCAGTACTTTGGCCACCAGATGTGAAGAGCAGGCTCACTGGAAAAGACCCTGATGCTGGGAAAGATTGAGGGCAGGAGGACAGAGGATGGGATGGTTGGATGGCATCACCGACTCAATGGACATGAGTGCACAAACCCCAGGAGAGAGTGAAGGACAGGGAACCCTGGTGTGCTCCTGTCTGTGGACTTGCAAAGAGTCAGATATAACTTAGTGACTGAAAAACAATGTATTGAGTGTCTCTATGTATAGGAATGATTCTAGAATACAGTAGTGAATCAAAGAGGTATAGGCCCTATACTGGGAAGCCTGCCATTTCAACTGGAGCATGATTAGTGATGGGTATACACTATGTGTGAAAGCTCTCCACTCCTCCAATGACCAACTCTCAGTTCTAACAAACTTCTCTGATGATACCAGCATCAGATCCCCCTGGGACTTTCCCTATGTGTCCCAGCACATTGTTCTAGGACCTCCAGTGTTCCTGAGGTTGTGTGCACTTAGGCTATCTGTCACCCAGCCTTTACTTTGAACTCAGTTTCAGCTACCATTTAACATCTCCTAAACTGGTGGGTTGGAGAATGCAGTGGCACCCCACTCCAGTACTCTTGCCTGGAAAATCCCATGGATGGAGGAGCCTAGTAGGCTGCAGTCCGTGGGGTCGCCAAGAGTTGGACATGGCTGAGTGACTTCACTTTCACTTTTCACTTTCGTGCATTGGAAAAGGAAATGGCAACCCACTCTAGTGTTCTTGCCTGGAGAATCCCAGGGACAGGGGAGCCTGGTGGGCCACCGTCTATGGGGTCGCACAGAGTCAGACACGGGTGAAGCGACTTAGCAGTAGCAGCAGCAAACCACCAGCATATGGAAACTTATCTATGCCAATGGCCACATTCACCTTCAGAACCACCGGGCTTATGCTTGGTCCTAGGGGTAGGGACAGGAGAATATATTCTAGTCTACTCATACCCTTCCTGGTTGGGCAGAAAAAAACAGTAATGGCAGTCATATTGGGGAACATTGCCTTATAGTTCAGCTTCCTGGAGACTTTTCCCTCTTGACAGAGGCCATTCAACCCTTTCTCCAAAGTCTCAGGGAATACCTGGTTGAAAACTTGGTAATATCTTTTTGGAGTCGCTATTAAGGAAAACCTGAAATGATTATGGATAGGGAACAATATGGCTGAGGGGCGGGCAGGGCCTGAACACAGAGTCATGAAACATGTCCAGTTTCAGGAACATACTGTTCAAAGTTTTCAGCCGCCACTTGCATCCTCCACAACTGATTGTTCAATCAAATCTAGCTCTTTAGGATGGCATCCTGGCTCTCCATGGTTTGCTCATAAGTACCTTTCTACCTTCATCTCCTACAATTTGCTCTATAGCCTTTGCTTCGGTTAAACAGGACTTTCCACTATTTACTTAATCATCGTCATATTTTCTTCCTCCTATTCCTTAGGCTTTTCTCTCAGTTTGGAATCCTTTGCCTTTACTTAAAAGATCTTTCTTTCCCTCCTCTCTCTGCATCTCCAAAGCCTACCCATAATCTAAAGCCCATTATGAAGCATTCTGTAATTCGTAATGGTTTTCTGTTTCCTATGACTTCCTTCCCAGCTGTATGTGGGTCCTCTGTCCCTATTCTGAGCTTCTACAGAGCCTGACCTCTGTTTCTCTTTCTGTGAGTATCAGCTTTCAAATAGAATATAATTGTCGTGGTCATTAAATGGTAATTATACCAGCTTAAACTTCTTGGAAACAGGGCCCTTGTTTGATATCTTTAAATTTTCTACAGGGCAGGTTGAGTGCTTTGCACTTAACACATACTAAATACATTGACTAAATTACTCTAAGGAAAAGGCCAAACAAATACAAATATCTAGACATGACTGTGTAAGATGAAGTCACTCTATGGGCCAGTTTCAACACAGGCTTTAAAAATAAAAGACACTTGTCTGCAATTTCAAAAATACTTGAAAAAAGCAGTTTTAATCTTTTAACAAGCAATCTCTCAAAAATACAAAGAGCAAGGCAAAGAGCAAGCACAAAACTAAAAAGAGATTTACCTTTATAATGTACAGCATAACTTCTTAGAATCACCTTTTTCCATCATCCTCTTAAAAAATGTCTTAAAGGCTTTCACCTCCACACCCTAATTAAAAAAGAACACAGGAGAACATACTATGGTATTGGTACCTGATAGCCTTTTTCTGAACTGGGCCTTTGGAGCAGACAACCTCAAGTCAAGGCAGTGCACCCCAGGACAGTTAGGTGAAACTGAGTCTTGCTGCTGATCAGCTCTCAAGCTACAAGCGAAAACATGAAGAGCCAGAGTCTCCTGAGCCATTTATTAACTGTGATGGCAGGCCTCCCGTCCCCTTGTGTGAGGTGACAGTAAGCATTTTTCAGCTTGTGCTTTCAGAATGTAACTAGTGTAGTATTTTTTATTCCAGTGCTGCTTGGCTTGCTTCATTTGCTTTTATGACAGTGCTTGGGTATGATTAAATGACAATTTAATGTGTATAATAACTCATTTAAAGTTTTAGCGAGGGCTTGAATGAAGGTGATGGGGTTTGAGCACACATTGAAGAAAACGGTACAATTTAAACTAAGCTAGGGGCAACTTAGAACCATTACTTATTTTGGCAGAAGAACAGCTCCATTTTCTACATTCTTTCCCTTATCCTTAGTGTTCTCTCTCTCACTCTCTGTTTTTACATGTAGTTTCCACTTTTTGATTGTATAGGGGACAATGCTGGGGAATCTGGGCTTAACATCATTCTGTGTACTTTAGTTTTTTCCTGGGACTCATAAGCTATTTGAAGAATATGTTGTCACTGAAACTCCTCTTAGCCCAAGGCTTTATGAACCAGGAAGAGTACGGGGTGGTGGGAGTAAGAGTTCATCAGGTCTGGAACATGGGCAAAGGGTCCAGAATCTTTTTCTCTTCCTGTCAGAACATGAAGAGAGGGTAACTTGTCATCTGTTTGCCTCATACATGCCTCCTTTGGATGGTCAAGATGGTGTTTGATGACTTTGCTACCATTCAGTGAGCAGTTGGTGAAGGAGAGAGGTGAATTGGAGTTGGATTTACCATCCTCTGCAGGAGCTTCTGGCTGAAACCAGGGGCTTGGCTGATGGGAGCAGGCACCAGGACTCCAGATAGGATGACTGATGCCTGCTTCAGCTAACCACTCTGGTTGTGGCCTAGGAGGAGTGGGGAGCAAAGAGAATTCTGACCCAATACATTTTTCCAGCTTTAAATATTCCCTGCAAATGGAAATGCCAAAAAACATCTCCTGAATAGATTGGAGCATAGATTTTTTTTCCAAGGCCATAGCTTTTGGGTCTTAAACTCTTACCAGTCTGCTGATGACCTGGTGTCTGTACTAAGTTTGCTAAGAGCATGACCACCTCCAAGAGGCCGGGGACCACCAAGTTGCCTAAGGAGGGATGAGCCGGCCCAGATCAGAAATGGAGCAGGTCAAAACTCTCATGCTGTTCCTGTGATTGTTCTTTTAAAAATTTATGAGAAACTTCCACACAGTTTTCCATAATGACTGTAACGACTTGTATTTGCATCAGCAGAACATAAGGATTTCCTTTGCTCTACAGCCTCACCAGCACTCATTATCTCAAGTAGTTGTGATAAAAGTCTTTCTAACTGGTAAGAGTTGATGTCTCATTGTGGTTTTGATTTGCATTTCCATGGTGATTAGTGGTGTTAAGTTCCTTTTCTTGTTGTAATTCAGTGATTGAGTAGTGTTCGACTCTGTGACCCCCATGGATTGCAGCATGCCAGGCTTCCCTGTCCCAGAGCTTGCTCAAACTCATGTCCATTGAGTCGGTGATACCATCCAACCATCCCATCCTCTGTCATCCCCTTCTCTTCCTGCCTTCAATCTTTCCCAGCACTAGGGTCTTTTCTAATGAGTCGGCTCTTAGCATCACGTGGCCAAAATATTGGAGCTTCAGCTTCAGCATCAGTCCTTCCAGTGATATTCAGGACTGATTTCCTTTAGGAATGATTGGTTTGATTTCCTTGCAGTCCAGGGACTCTCAAGAGTCTTATCCAACACCACAGTTTAAAAGCATCAATTCTTTGGTGCTCAGCCTTCCTTATGGTCCAACTCTCACATCTGTACACGACTACTGGAAAAACCATAGCTTTGACTCTATGGACCTTTGTTGGCAAAGTAATGTCTCTGCTTCTTAATAAACTGTCTAGGTTTGTCATAGCTTTTATTTCAAGAAGCAAGCATCTTTTAATTTCATGAGTGCAGTCACCATCTGTAGTGATTTTGGAACCCAAGAAAATAAAGTCTGTCACTGTTTCTGTTGTACCTTTTCATGTACCTGTTGGCAATTTGGATGTGTTTGGGAAAATTCTATTGAAGTCTTTTGCCCACTTTAAAACGGCATTATTTGTGGGTATTTTTGCACTTGAATTGCATAAGTTCTCTATATATTTTGGATAGTTATCCTTTGTCAAATGTATAGACTATATATTTTCTCCCATTCCATGTTTACATTTTTTTTTCCTTTGCTGTCAGAAGCTTTTTAGTTTGATATTAATCATTACATATTAGAGCTGTGTTTTAATTCTTAAGTTAGTCCTGGGAAAAATAGTTTTTTATTTTTTCCTTTTATAACTGTCTATTGGCTCTAGACCAATTAATAACTACAATTTAATGATTTTAACTTTACTAGCAGTCTGTATTTAGTGCTGATCAGAATATTCTTGCAGAAGGTGGAGGAAGTCAGGTTTCAGTGGCTTATTTCCTTCCTCTTTTGGAGGTGATGAGTATGCGTGCCAGTGCCTTGACACAACAGACCTTGAAGGGTGCTGCTGAGAGAGCTCTGGAGGGGAGTGAAAACAGCAAGGGAGGCTGAGTCTCCTTTCGGCAGAAGCCTTTCAGAGCCAACTGGAAGTGAGTGTCTTAATTACATATGCTCTTTTCATGTTTTGTTTGTTTCCTACACGAGGAGGCAATTAATTTTCACAAAGCACAGCAACCATATTTTGAAGTGTCAAGTTTTAAAGTCATTTTGTTTGCATCTCAATGGCCATTTTCAAAATAGAGGCGAAGAGGGGTGGTTTGCACATTCCAAGAATAGCAGGGTAGCCAGAACATCAGTAGGGATGCCACTTTATAGGGCAATCAGAAGGAGAAGCTGAAATCACAACCTCTCATTTATCCACTAGTAATAATGCTGAGTGAATTACAGGGTGCTTTTCTGGCAGGAGTGTTTGTTTCTATAGAACAGGACTAGGTTTAAAAATGCATGTTGGGTTAGCGACCCTATTTCCCCCTGACTGAGGGATGAGCACTTCTTCTGTGCTCACTGGCTAATTGTGTGTATGTGTGTATGTGTATGTATGTGCACACACACACACACACACGTGTTGTAAGGGCGGGGATGGGTGGGAGAGGGGGAAGCAGGAGCACTGTAGGAAATAGATAGGGACACACATGTGCTCTCAGTCCTATGGCTTTTCTTTCTGTGTCTTTTCCTTGGTGCCAAATCTGAGCAGTAGGTGTTAGGAGAGAGAAATGGGCTCATGGTGGAAGAAAGATGAAAAAGACAGAGGACGACAAGGGGGTTGTCTGCTCTTTGTCTTTATCACCAGGGGCCTAACACTTGACTCTGAATGCTAAATTTCAGTACTTAAAAAAAAATTCAACTTCATTTTAATTTCTGTCTTAGAGGACTTAGCTGAACGCTGAACGTTTGATCTAATCAAGATTACGCTCAGCACTGCTTTCAGTCTTTGCTGAGAGCTCTGTTGAGTTATTTATTAACTCAGTGGCTTAAACAGAATTAAGAGGGCAGCCAAAAATCTAAGAGAGAGAGTCTAGACCCAGGCAGGCAAGGGGAAGAGAGTGGGCCTGTTTTATCCTGGTGCTAGAAGGCCCTGGTCAGTATGACAGTGACCTCTAGACTGAGGGATGTTTTTGATGAGAAGTATGAGGATCACTGTCATCAGCGTAGAATGGACAAATAATTCATGAGTTTTAGCAGCAGCATAAAAGCTATTCCTCATTAGGAAGAACTTGGCACTTGGGGGTATGTGCTCCCTTTGGAACAGTGGAGGCCTCTGAAAAAGAGTGTTCCCCTCATTACTTGCCGCCATAGCAAAACATTACCTGCTTACACATGGCTGTATCTAAGGCCTAACCCCGCCTTTCCTGAGATGTGTGACCCAGGAAGCCTGGGCCAGGTAGCCTTAGACATGAAGCTGGTAAGAGGACGTCCAGTTATTGGCATGTGAGGAGATCTCTGATTCCTATCAAGATAGTAGTACTTAAGGTGATTTCTCTGAGTCTTATTTTCTTGATAATTCTTTTCTAAGCCTGTTACTTCTAACTAGAGGTGGTCATATCTGTGTACCATTCTCTTTCCTTTCCATTTCTGAACACGCTGTACTGTGCTGTGCTTAGTTGCTCAGTTGTGTCCGACTCTGCATGACCCTATGGACTGTAGCCCACCAGGCTCCTCTGTCCATGGGATTCTCCAGGCAAGAATACTGGAGTGGGTTGCTATGACCTCCTCCAGAGGGTCTTTATGACCTAGGGATCAAACCTGCGTCTCTTACTTCTCCTGTATTGGTGGGTGGGTTCTTTACCCCTGGTGCCACCTTCTGATAGTACCTTCCTTTAATTTCGATGCTCTTCACTGTGGTGAAGGGACAAATAGCAAATGCTCCCTTCTCTGTGACAGTCTGTGGCTCTGTCACACCAGTATCTCTGTGAAGCTGCAGCTATAGTGGCTTGTCCGGGGTGAGATGTGATAACTGGATATGATAGCTTCTGAATCCCCCAGTCACACACTCTGGCCCATGTAAGTATTTGGTTATGGCAGTTAAAATCTCAGCATATCCTTGTGTCCTGTGTCCCCAGAAACAGGAGCTGAAGTCCTAGATGTTTGTATATTAGTCTGTGGTACCAAACATGTTCCAGAGTGGAGGGATGTGCAAGTGTCTGTTGAGTTGTGTCCAACTCTTTGTGATCCCATGGACTATAGCTTGCCAGGTTCCTCCTTCCATGGAATTCTCCAGGCAAAAATACTGAAGTGGGTTGCCATTTCCTACACCAGGGAATCTTCCTGACCCAGAGATCAAACTCACATCTCGATCTGTGTCTCCTGCATTGACAGGCGGACTCTTTAGCACTGATACACCTGGGAAGCCAGAGTGGAGGGATGCCCAGGGTTAAATCACAGCAAGTCTATCATGCTTTTCTCTGAGCAAATCAACCCCTCTTCCAGCAAAGTAGGCTAGGTAGTTGTTTTCATTTTCAGAATGAAATGACAGATTTACAAACCAGTCCCTAAGTTTCCTAAATCCCCCCAACGAAGCTCTTGACCGGATATAGTTGAGAAGACACTGGGTGAAGGATGACAGAGGGCTGTTGCCTTCCGTGTTTAAGGACAGAGCCATGGGGAAGAATATGGACTGAAAGCTTGTGCTTCGAGACAGTCAATCTTGAGGAAGGGATGCTTTCAAAAAGAAATCACAAGAAGGCACTGTTTGCCAAACTCTTCACCATCTGCACAAAGATCCCATATATGCTGTAATCCTTATACATCCAAATGCTATGAGTCCTATTGCACATTGCAAAGCCAGCACAGGGGCTGAATGAAAATCTAATGGCAATCCATTTGGTCAAGTTATTCTATTAGCATTAAAGTCTGACACTCCGGGATCATGAAGGATCGTGATTGCGTTTTGAGAACTTATTGGAAGCAGGGAAAATAGAGGTAGGATGGCAGATTTTGCTTTACTTCTTCCCTTTCTTTTGTATGCTGCTCTCATGGTTGTCTAGAAAAGGTAGGGAAGCTGATTACAAAGAAAAGCAGCAAATTTCAGGGAATTGATACACTCTTATGAAAATAAAGGCAATATAAAATGTCCCCCAAATGTAAANCCCTTTCTTTTGTATGCTGCTCTCATGGTTGTCTAGAAAAGGTAGGGAAGCTGATTACAAAGAAAAGCAGCAAATTTCAGGGAATTGATACACTCTTATGAAAATAAAGGCAATATAAAATGTCCCCCAAATGTAAATGCAAAGTGCAGAATTTGTCTTTGGGCTGTCTTCAAGAAACGGACTTAAATCCAATTGCTATGGATACATGGGACTCATCTGATCAGCAGGCTTCTGTTCCACAGAGGCTAAAACTGTTTTGTTTTCAAAGGGGAAAACATATCTGTGTTTGCCCTCCTTTGCTTTGTAAAATTGAATTGCAGCGAACTCATGAATAATAGAAAGAACACTAAGGACTGTGAAATTAACACTGTCATGAAACAGAATTTCTAAAAGGGGAAGCTTTATTGGAAGAAGACACACTTCAACCTCCTTCAGACAGGGCTTTGGAAACTGGGACGTCTTAGCACTGGAGGGTGAAAGAAGAAGTCCAATTTGGCTCCTGCTTTCAGGAAGGTGACAGTTTTCAAATCCATTCAGTTCAGTTTACTTCACTTGCTCATTTGTGTCTGACTCCTTGCGACCCCATGGACTGCAGCATGCCAGGCCTCCCTGTACGTCACCACCTCACAGAGTTTACTCAAACTCATGTCCATTGAGTCGGTGATGCCATCCAGCCATCTCATCCTCTGTTGTCCCAAAACACTTCACATAAGTGTATACAGCTGTCAAAATTCAGCGAACTAAACACTTAACATATGTGCATTTTGTTGCTATTAATTATGCCCCAATTTAAAATTAAACACACACAGAAAGTAATGGAGGAAAAAAATTGTAAGGAACAGAGTAATTAAAGCATTAATCTGCCAAAATAGAAATCAATGTGTAATAGCTAACAGTAATAGCTATGCACAATAGCTATTTCTATTATTTAGAAATACAGAGGTAAATGCAAGAAGAAACAGCTAAACATTTGAAAATGATTGTCTTAAAAGAGGCAAGTCATCTCAGCTGAAAGAAATGAGAGTCCCATGCCTCATTCCTGCCTCTCTTTCTCTCCCCTTTCTTCTGAGTTTAGCAGACTTAAATATATGCTTTTTAAAATATTATCCTGGGAATACCCTGAAAGTCCAGTGGTTAGGATTCCATGCTCTCAGAGCCAAGGGCCTGGTTTAATCTTAATTGCTGGTTGGGGAACTCAACTCCCAGAGTTTACCCAGAATCATGTCCATCGAGTCGGTGATGCCATCCAGCCATCTCATCCTCTGTTGTCCCCTTCTCCTCCTGCCCTCAATCTTTCCCAGCATCAGGGTCTTTTCAAATGAGTCAGCTCTTTGCATCAGGTGGCCAAAGTATTGGAGTTTCAGCTTCAACATCAGACCTTTCAATGAACACTCAGGACTGATTTCCTTTAGGATGGACTGGTTGGATCTGCTTGCAGTCCAAGGGACTCTCAAGAGTCTTTTCCAACACCACAGTTCAAAAACATCAATTCTTTAGCGCGCAGCTTTCTTTATAGTCCAACTCTCACATTCATACACAACCACTGGAAAAACCATAGCCTTGACTAGACGGACCTTTGTTGAAGAGTATTGGGAAATGGCTAACATGACCTTGGGCTTCCCAAGTGGTGTCAGTGGTAAAGAGCACAGCTGCCAATGCAGGAGATGTAAGAGGTGCACATTCAATCCCTGGGCTGGGAAGATCCCCTGGAGGAGGGAACAGCAACCCACTCCAGTATACTTGCCTGGAGAATCCCATGGACAGAGGAGCTTGGAGGGCTACAGGCCATGGGATTCACAAAGAGTTGGACAGCACTGAGCAACTGACATACAGAGAAAATAGATAACTAGGGATATCCTAGTGTATAGCTCAGGGAACTCTCCTCAGTGCTCTGGGGTGAACTAAATGGGAAGAAAATCCCCCCAAATGGGGATTTATGTATACCTATAGCTGATGCCTATTGCTATACAGTAGAAATGAATACAACATTACAAAGCAACTATACTCCAATAAAAATTAACTAAAAATAAAGTCATATATTTGATTTCCGCCAGTATTCAACCAATCTAAATTAAAAAAACAAACAAACAACAACAAAAAAAAACACCTTACATTGGACTGGTAACATTACGGATCAGAGTGGTTCTATCTTGCAGTGTTTGTTAGGTTCAAAACCATTGAAAGTAGATCTATAAGGTACCCGTAGGTAGAAGGAACACTGGTAAGATTTACACCCTGTTGAACAGTGAACACTCAACAAACTGTAGGAAGTGTAAGTTTAGCCAATTTCAGAAAAGTATGAGGGACAGTATGAGCAAGTTCCATCCTGATGATCATGAACAACTAGAAACCAGCCCAGTTTTTTAGGGAGCATCTCTTACCCAACTCAATCCTTCTAAAAACATCCTTGCTGAAACTGTCTCCATTTAACATGTGTTGAACTGAAAGCATCTGAGTGATGAGCCACCACCTGCCAGACTTTGATTCCTGGGAGACCTCCAAGTAGTCATCTATTATCTTTTCTGTCCTAAATTCTTCAATGCCAGGCATATTTGCCAAAAAAAAAATATTGGACATAAAATAATTCTGAAGCAGACAGCATGATCCTCATTTTCAGCTCTTATTTGTGAATTTCAATGTTTTGGTTTTCTTCCCAGTTATTTCCACATGTTGGAATTGTGCCTGTCAACTCCAAAGTCATAGCAATTTCTTTCTTACTTATGCTCTCATCTGACCTAAGCATCTGGATGATGCCAGCATTCCAAGAAAACAACGACAACCAAAAACACAAATTTCAAAATGAACAATTCTCAACTATTGATGTTAGTCTGTGCTACTTTTTGTCCTCCACATACTTTATATTTATCTGAAACAAATAGTTGGGCAAATAAGATCAACAGGAGAATCAATGAGCAGATCAGAATACGCACGCTGTACCAATATATCTGCATTTCCTCCAAGTTCTTTCCTGTGTTTAAAGCCTAAGAAGATATATTTACTGCTCATACCAACAGCTCAATACACTGCCTCAAAGACCTGCCACAAGGAGTCACCTACTTTCAATAACAACATAAAAGCAAAGCACTTCTAAGCTTGTAAAAGTTGCATCATTAACTATGCTGTTCCTCTAGCTAGTTGGTGTATTAGCTAAGGAAAGTTGGGACCGTGTAGGAATGTTTTATTGGTTTCTCCAAATTTCTAGGCACAAACAATATCCCAAAGGTTAAAACCAAGGAAACGACCTTCAACAAGATGTCTCGATCTTAAAAGGAAGATGAGTCAAGAATTATGAATTAAGAAATTTGTGCAGAATGTGCAGAATGTTTCTGGAACATTCTGTGGTCTCTTTGGATTTACCCATATTATTGCTTCTACCTCTAACCTGCTCCTCCATCTCTCTCCCATTCTCCCAGACCTTCTACCTGATTGCAGGGCATTTCATCCTAAAGTCTCTTCCAAACATCCCTCCTCTGAGGTGAAGTCCCTTTCTTTAAGTTCACACAACATCATGCATTTCTTCTCGGGCACACTCAATAACTCGCTGTGACTTGTTCAGTGTGTCTCTTCTTCCTACAGCACAAGCTCCCTGCCAGTAGACTGATCCATTCCCTATTATATATGATATGTGTTCTTCTCTTGGATCCCACATGTCAAGTTACAGAATAATAATATAAAAGGATCACTATGTCTGTGTGTGCATTTTGGGGCTGTGGTCCAAACTCTATTGGACTGGCCTGGTTGTAGACTTGCTGCTTGGTGTTCCAAGAATCAGAGTCTTGGGAATGAAGGCAACTGTGATACCAGGACATATTATTCTACTGAATTGTTTGCTTGCTGTAAGGCCTTTGGCCTGGAGAATCCCTGATGACGAGTTGTTTTGTGACCATTTTGAGCCAAACATTAAACGAAGTAAATATTGGCAGGACCTAAAGGGTGAGTACCAGTAAAGAAAATCACCAGGGAAACCAATGAGAACATGCAGCTTCAGGGCGTGGGAAGAGATGGTGGTGGTGGTTAGTCTCTAAGTCGGGTCTAACTCTTGCAACCCCACTGACTGTATCCTGCCAGGCATGGTGAGGGCCGAATATAAGAACTTTTCAAGCAAAGAAAATACAAGTTATATTTGGCAGAGTAAGAACCAAGATGACGCTTTGAAGTGTCCTTCGGGCTTAAACAGCTCTGTGACAGACAGTCATCATGAACTGCATTACCCATCACAATGTCAATGAGAGGAGACACACTCCACAAAAAAAGAAAGGTGCAATTGTGCAAACAGGATAATAAAACAAAGTTCCTACCATCCCAGAAAGCATTGTTGCAGTAAAATCCATAAATCTTTGGCATTTCAGCCAATTATTATGTACCAGATGGTTGACCCCCAAAAATTATTTCCCTGGATAATTTGGATTACTGCTTAAAATAGAGTGGCTTACCATTGGTTAAAACTTCCAAATTATACATGTGTGTATACAAACATATTTTTCAAGATGTGTAATTGATGAAAATTAGTTAAAATCTTCAAGCTGTCTGATACATTTGGAACAATTATTTAAAAGTAGAAATGATTCTGATGAGAACACCATATTACTCAAGCAGCTGTAAGTGGCCCAGAATGAATGTCCAGACTCTGACCTTCTCTACCACTCTATTCAAAGGCTCCCACAGAGAGAGGGACTGCCCAAATAAATGGCGTTCTTACAGAACCAGCACAGCAAGTTACTGCAAGTGTGGTATGAGAATGGAAAGAGTTCAAAAAGCAAGTAGAATTTCCATTTCATCTGCTGGCCAAAGAAAATAAATTTATAGATTGAATAAAAGGTTTTGAAGCTAACTGGTATTTGACTATGTACATATTATGCACATTTTTTCACCCTTAACTTGGACAAGCCTTTTAGAGAATACTAAATGACTACAAGTTATGATTTTAACTTGTTAAGCTTCTTTTAAATTGTCCCATTAATCTGGAATGACTAACTGCAGCATTCTAGAGACTGAGCATGTATTAGTAACCATGGAATTGTGCAAGCAAGAATACTGGAGTAGAGAGCCATTCCCTTCTCCAGGGGATCTTCCCAACCCAGGGATTGGACTCAGGTCTCCCACATAGTAGGCAGATTCTTTTTGTCTGAGCCACCAGGGGAGCCCTGTATTAAAAAAAAAAAATAGTTAAACCTAAAAGTTAAACAAAATGGAAGTGAATTGATATCTGTAGCAGCACATCATTTTCATCATTATCTTACCACCATTCTCAATCATATACTGTATTGATTAGCTACCTATCAGCTCTTATCCTTAGACCCTGGCAAACGACTTGAATCCTCATCTCACCCAGCACTCTGATTGGAGACGACCTGCTGTCTTCACATGGTTAATGTCCCCTGGTTCTTGTGTGGCCTACCCTTGGTTTTCTCATATCTTTCCAAATCCTAGGCATTTAATGTGTCATTAAGCCTCAGAGCATAGCCACATTCCTGAATGTACATAAAATAGGCAGCTACAAGAAAATCTATAAGAAAACCTACCATCTTTAAAAAGGAGAAATCACAACATTGAAAGCAGCTGGTTGAGAACAGACAGAAGAGAAATAAAAGTGTTACTACAGCAACAGAATAAACACCAAAAGCATGGATGAAAACTATGGACCAGCCTTCTTGGTAAAATTCTTAAAAACAGCATCCTGGGAAGGTAATCTGGCTACAGGAAGCCTGATCTACCCATGCATCTCCCAGAAGCGAAATTCAGCTGAGAGCCAATCATCAGACATATTCCTGATGTGCATCACTGACAATTTCATCACCCAGAAAGTAAAGAAAGTGATGAGCAAAATGGCCACTCAGGACTTAATTCTAGCCAAGGAGAAAGAACAGGAGGACGAGATGGATGCAAGAAGAAAACTGGGAGGAAAGGGCCAGATGCTACTGGAGTACTGCCGTCATGGCTGGGAGGGATGAAGGCCTTGACTGGAATGAAAATGATGCTTAAAGGTAGGAAAAACAGAAGGAAGCAAAGGAAAGAATAAAGAAAAACCAACAAAAATAGATATGAATTTAGTGTCAGAAAATTTAAAAGGAGAATGGTTTCTCAAGAATAGGCAATCCTGCTTAAAAAGGAAAGGCACTGCAACTCTGCCTCCTTAAAATATCTCAAGAGCAATCAACTAAGAAGGCATGGAAAGAACCTGATAGGGGTGGCTACAGACAGACTTTACCCGTGAGCTCAGATTTAGAATGTATTTCAAAGTCTTCAAGGGCCTCTGAGAACCGCTACTGCTCATCTTTCCATCTCCCTGCATGGCGGCCACGCACTACCAGCATCCCTCACTGTCCTTTGGTCCTTGAAGAATCTGCTTCCTGACTTTGTAGGTCTTGGTCCAAATTGTTCCCTGGTCTTAGACCACAAGTACTTCACCCATCACTATGCTACTTCACTCAACTATCTTCTGCGCCTCTTTCAGATCTCAGCTCAAAGGTTAATTCCCCAGGAAAGTCTGCATCTGATCCCATTTCAAACATACTCCCAGTTCAGTTCAGTTCAGTTGCTCAGTTGTGTCCGACTCTTTGCGACCCCATGAATCACAGCACACCAGGCCTCCCTGTCCATCACCAACTCCCGGAGTTCACTCAGACTCACATCCATTGAGTTGGTGATGCCATCCAGCCATCTCATCCTCTGTGGTCCCCTTCTCCTCCTGCCCTCAATCCCTCCCAGCATCAAAATCTTTTCCAGTGAGTCAACTCTTCGCATGAGGTGGCCAAAGTACTGGAGTTTCAGCTTTAGCATCATTCCTTCCAAAGAAATCCCAGGGCTGATCTCCTTCAGAATGGACTGGTTGGATCTCCTTGCAGTCCAAGGGACTCTCAAGAGTCTTCTCCAACACCACAGTTCAAAACCATCAATTCTTCGGTGCTCAGCTTTCTTCACAGTCCAACTCTCAC
>SJYX01004430.1:514674-541229 GCA_006410675.1 Oreotragus oreotragus
GTGTTGACCATCTGGTGATGTCCATGTGTAGAGTCTTCTCTTGTGTTGTTGGAAGAGGGCCTAGAGGAGCTATTCCATGTTCAAGGTCGGGAGGGGCAGTGGTGAGGAGATACCCCTTGTCCAAGGTAAGGAGCAGTGGCTGCACTCTGCTGGAGCAGCTGTGAAGAGATACCCCACATCCAAAGTAAGAGAAACCCAAGTAAGATGGCAGGTGTTGTAAGAGGGCAGACACACTGAAACCACAATCACAGAAAGCTAGTCAATCTAATCACACTAGGACCACAGCCTTGTCTAACTGAATGAAACTAAGCCATGCCCTGTGGGGCCACCAAGATGGGCGGGCATGGTGGAGAGGTCTGACACAATGTGGTCCACTGGAGAAGGGAATGGCAAACCACTTCAGTATTCTTGCCTTGAGAACCCCATGAACAATATGAAAAGGCAAAATGATAGGATACTGAATGAGGAACTCCCGAGGTCAGTAAGTGTCCAACATGCTAGTGGAGATCAGTGGGGAAATAACTCTAGAAAGAATGAAGGGATGGAGCCAAAGCAAAAAGAATACCCAGTTGTGGATGTGACTGGTGATAGCAGCAAGGCCCGATGCTGTAAACAGCAATATTGCATAGGAACCTGGAATGTCAGGTCCATGAATCAAGACAAATTGGAAGTGGTCAAACAAGAGATGGCAAGGGTGAATGTCGACATTCTTGGATTCAGCGAACTAAAATGGACTGGAATGGGTGAATTTAACGCAGATGACCATTATATCTACTACTGCGGGCAGGAATCCCTCAGAAGAAATGGAGTAGCCATCATGCTCAACAAAAGAGTCTGAAATGCAGTACTTGGATGCAATCTCAAAAACGACAGAATGATCTTTGTTCGTTTCCAAGGCAAACCATTCAATATCACAGTTATCCAAGTCTATGCAGGAATCAGCGAACTAAAATGGACTGGAATGGGTGAATTTAACTCAGATGACCATTATATCTACTACTGCGGGCAGGAATCCCTCAGAAGAAATGGAGTAGCCATCATGCTCAACAAAAGAGTCTGAAATGCAGTATTTGGATGCAATCTCAAAAACGACAGAATGATCTTTGTTCGTTTCCAAGGCAAACCATTAAATATCACGGTAATCCAAGTCTATGCTCCAACCAGTAATGCTGAAGAAGCTGAAGTTGAACGGTTCTATGAAGACCTACAAGACCTTTTAGAATTAACACCCACAAAAGATGTTCTTTTCATTATAGGGGACTGGAATGCAAAAGTAGGAAGTCAAGAAACACCTGGAGTAACAGGCAAATTTGGTCTTGGAATACGGAATGAAGCAGGGCAAAGACTAATAAAGTTTTGCCAAGAAAATGCATTCGTCATAGCAAATACCTTCTTCCAACAACATGCTCCCAACACTACCCAATTTATTTACACACTTCTATATTATATACTGAGGATTCCCTGGTGACTTAGAGGTAAAAGAATCCACCTGCCAATGAAGAAGATGCAGGTTCAGTCCCTGTGTTGGGAAGATCCCCTGGAGAAAGAAACGGCAATCCACTCTAGTATTCTTGCTTGGAGAATTCCATGGATGGAGGAGCCTGGTGGGCTACAGTCCATGGGGTCACAAAGAGTTGGACATGACTGAGTGACTTCACTTTCTTTCTTTCTATAGTTCCTTTTGGAGAAGGAAATAGCAACTCACTCTGGTGTTCTTGCCTGGAGAATCCCATGGATAGAGGGGCCTAGTGGGCTACAGTCTATGGGGTTGCAAAGAGTCAGACATGACTAAGCAACTAACACACACACACACACACATACATATACATGTATATACATACCTGTAACACCTTGTTATAATACATGAAAGGGGTTTCTTGATTATCATTTGACCCCACACTAGACTATAAGCTCCATGAGAACAGATTGCAATGTCCACTGGCTCCTTAAGAGAGGTTCAGTGTCCAGCACAGGCCTTAGTATACATCAGACATGTAATAAATATTTTTTATTGCTGTTGAATTCACAAGAAAACGACTGAACACCAAAAATGGAAGAAGGGGCATTTAACAAACATATGCACACAAAAGGGAGACGGAACTTAGGATAATGACAGGAAGGTGAAAGATCAGAAACAGCTAATGTCTGCAAAATATTCGAATGAGAGCTCTAAAAGTAACTAAGAAAATATGAAAAAGAGCATATATATGTACACACATATGTATAACTGAGTCACTTTGCTGTAAAGAATTATTAAACACAACATTGTTCATTGACTATACTTCAATACAATTTTTTTTAAAGTAGCTGTCTTATACCATTTTTCTTTTCCTTCTACCTGATTCAAAAAAAAAAAAAAAAACCCATCATGTTAATACCTGAAAAGTCTTGTGACATTCCCTCTTAAAGGTCAGAGCATGGGGCAATTTAATTAAATCCTGAATTGATTCTGACAGCTAAAGGGTTTGGTCTAATAGCCTGATGGTAAAGCAAAGCTAATATGGTCAATCATGTTCACGACATGTTTTCCAAGATAAAGTTTTTCTAGACTATTGAATTTATAGAAATAAGGGGGACACAGCAGAACAAATCTATATCTTAATGACACAGTGTTCCTTGTTCAAATGAGTGTCACAGAGAAGAAGAGATGGAAGCATGAGATAAACAGTGATCATGGGGTTACTATTTATAAGCCTACACTAATTGTGGTTTATTTTTTCAAGAGGTCATAATGTATTTGTTTACACTACTATCAGACACCACGAGTCTGGAGTGAAAAAAAAATGGCTCTTTAGAACTTAATAGCTAAAGCTACTTTTAATTCTACTCGTGTATCTGTTATGGTAAAATCAGTGTTAAGTGTCATAACTGTGACCAATTAAAGGCGTTTCAGACCACCAGTCACCAGTTTCACAAACAGTCTCCAGGATTTAATTTGCATGTGAGTCAGCTTGAAAATTGAAAAGTTTGAAATCATGCATTCAACTGGTCAAAAGCCATGGAGCAATTGGTCAGAAACAATTAGAGAAGGAACAATTGAATAACTTTACTTATTACTTTCCAAACATAAGGTTGCTATAATTTAGCAGGGAATTTCTTTCTCAAAACAAGTTTTGTGTAGACCCTCAATGTGTGCAGCACTGAGTTAATCATCAAAATAGCCAATAAACCATTTTATAAAAAGGTAATGGCTTTTCATGAAAATAGTCAGGCACAGAGTGAGGTTCATAGGACAATCAAAATTAGGAATGACTTTCTCAAGGGAAGTTAGCATCTTTGGTTCGTAGTGTTTTCCATCTGTGAAGTTTATAAAAATCAAAGAATTATAATTAGATATAAGAAGTATATACTTCTTATATTAAGGTGATATTAAGATATAAGAAGGTCCTACTATATAGCACAGGGAACTATATACTATATTCAATATTCTGCAATAAACCATAATGGAAAGAATATGACAAAGAATGTGTGTGTGTGTGTATGTGTGTGTGTATATATATATGTCTATATATATATGAATCACTTTGCTTTACACCAGAAACTAACAAACATTGCAAATTGACTATATTTCAACAGCAAGAATAAAAGAGATAGAAGAGATATTATGCACAAAACTGTTAACCACAGTGTTGAATTCATCATAGATCCTCAGTTATATACTGTTCGTATTATCTTATATTTGAAAAGAACAGCAAAGTAAAAACTTAGCTTTGATTTCCAGAACAATTAAAAATAAAGTTACAAATATTATTGTTGCAGGCAAATACTCCTGCAGAGGAGGAACAGAGATAGGGTTAGGAATTCAAATAAAAGTCACTAAACATATGCACATAATGCATCTGAGACAGAGGCTGTGTAAATGCTCACAAATTTGAATGGTCAACATGAAGAAATGTGTACAAATATTTTTTTCCACTCTGAGGGTTTCTCTTCATCTTGTTTATGGTTTTCTTTGCATTGAAAAAAGCTTTTACATTTAATTAGGTCCCATTTATTTATTTTCTTATTTTCATTACTCTAGGAGGTGCATCGAAAAAGACCTTGACATGACTGATGTTGGAGAGTGTCCTATCTTTTCCTCAAGAGTTTTGTAGCATCGGACCTTAAAAAACAACTCTCAGAATGGGAGAAAATATTTGCAAAATGAAGCAACTGACATAAGCAGTTCATGCACCTCACTGTCAAAAAATAAACAACCCAATCAAAAAAGAAAAAAAAAAGGGCTGAAGAGCTAAAAATAAATATTTCTCCAAAAAAGATATTTAGATTGGCAAATTCAAGTAAAGATGTCCAACATCACTAATTATTAGAGAAATGTAAATCAAAACTACAATGAGATATCACCTCACACTGGCCATTTGGATGAATGGCCATCATCAAAAATTCTAAAAAGCAATTCTAGCAATTCTAAAATGTTAGAGAGGGTATGGAGGAAAGGGAACCCTCCTACAGGGTTGTTGGGAATATTAACTGGTATAGCCACTATGGAGAACAGTATGGAAGTTCCTTAAAAAACTGAAAAAAAGAGCTACGATATGCCCTAGCAATCCCACTACTGGGCATATACCTAGAGAAAACTCTAATTCAAAAAGACACATGCACCCCAGTGTTCATTGCAATACTATCTACAAAAGCCAGGACATGGAAGCAACCTAAATGTCCATCGGATACAGAAGATGTGGTACACACACACAATGGAATATTACTCTGCCATCAAAAGGAACAAAGTCAGGCCATTTGTAGAGATGTGGATGGCCCTGGAGAACGTGATACAGAGTGAAGTAAGTCAGGAAAAAGAGAACGCGATACAGAGTGAAGTAAATCAGGAAAAAGAAAACACGCATTGTACCTTAATGTCTATATGTGGAAACTAAATGAATGGCATAGATGATCGTATATGCAAAGCAGAGAGACACAGTGATAGAGAACAAACGTATGGATGCCAGTGGGGGAAGGAGGTGGTAGGAGGAATTCCAAGGCTGGGACTGACATATACACACTACTGATACTACATATTAAACAGATGGCTGATGGGAACATACTCGGAGCTCTACGAGATGCTCTGTGGTGACTTGGGTGGGAAGAAAGTCCAAAAGGAGGGGATATATATGTGTATGTACATATGTATGCGTGGCTGATTCATTCTGCCATATTTAGAAAGTATCACAATGTTGTAAAGCAACCATACTTTGATAAAAATTAATTGAAAAAAAAAAAAAGAAGAAACGTGAACTTGGACTAAAAGAAATGCAAGAAATGAGTGGTGTCCCATGACTTCGTTTGGCATATGCTATAACATTTAAAGTAACTTTCACTCTTAAATGCAGCCCACATTATTTCACATGCAGTATGCTGAAACATTGTATTAAAAGGTGTTAAAATAGTTCTTAATTTACCTCTGAAAAGATATATTCCCCATAAAGTCCTTTTGCTTCCAATCACTCATTTTACAAGTCTAACCAACTCTGGATTTTCTTTGGTGCTTTTTAAATTTCTCTAACTTTATCATATATGAAACAACTGAATGTGTGTGGGAAGATGGCTTTATGGCATCTCAACTATCCTTAACTTTCTCACCAGATTTCACAGCAATCTACATATTTAATGAAGTGTTAAGTATGCAATTCAAATTTTGTTTCCTTAATGACAAAATGTATTTCCTTCCCTAATGTTTTCCATAGAACAAAGTGAGTCACAATTCCACTAATTACAATAGACTTCTTTCAATGTATTTCTAAAATTTCAGTGATCTCTGCCCTGGAGTAACATTTGCCTCCCCCCTCCCAAAATATCTATTAATTTAAATATAGCTTCTCTTTTAAAATTCTAACTGTAAAACATATTTTCTATCAAGAACATCCTCCACCCAACCAAGACGGAAAAAATGGTACTGACTGAAATATATTCCAGCTTTAACAAGTACAGATGTAGATTTAAAATAAGTCTGTAATTATCAGGCAACATTTTAAATAATTTAGCAGCAAGACACATCACGGCTTGTGGCTTTATTCTATCATAGCATTCCAATATTCATTATTCGTAATCATCACTGTGCTTATTAGCAGAATGAGGCCCCCACATCTTCCTTGTAAATTCAAACAGGTTTTTTGAGCACAAGGGTAAGCAGAATATCGAGTTAAATTATGTTATGTAACCTTCTCATTAGTGTACCTATAGCTTCTGGTTACTAAGCAAAGTTAATTCTTACATGTGTTAAATAATGAAGCTATAGCCTTTTATTCAACTGAAGAATGTCTTATCCAATTACAAATTGCCTGATGCATTGCTTTTAAGAAAAACCTATACCAATTAAAAATAGCATTCTCCTTTTAAGATTAAACTCTAAAGTTAGAGTGCATTTTAATTCTATCTATGCTTGTTTTTATGTGAGGCTAACTGAGGAAGATGAACAGTACTTTATACGAAGACTTTTTCCCCAAATACGTGATCATAAAACAGAACATGAAAAGATTTCAGATATATTCTCATTTCAGGATTTGTAGAAACTGCAAAAATTCTTACATAAAATTAATGTGTTGAAGTTTACATTTAGCTATTTCTACCATTTGAAGAATATAGTTATTTTTGAATATAGCTATGAGTTAAATCCTGCTTAAAATTCTGACAAAACTTAATTTATTAAGAATGTCAAGGTGGTGAATTGGGATGCAATTTCCAAACGGATCTTTCTAGAATGACATTTCTTACTAACAGTCCTCATTTAGCATTAGACGGTTCAGTTATCATATTGTCTGGGAGTAATGTGGATCTTCCTTTTCTTAATTTCACCCTAACCAAAAAGTATAGGATATACAGGCCAGAGAGAGTTAATTAAGAAAACTAGATGGTTGAGCACCAAAGAATTGATGCTTTTGAACTGTGGTATTGGAGAAGACTCTTGAGAGTCCCTTGGACTGCAAGGAGATCCAACCAGTCCATTCTAAAGAAGATTGGTCCTGGGTGTTCTTTGGAAGGACTGATGCTGAAGCTGAAACTCCAATACTTTGGCCACCTCATGCGAAGAGTTGACTCACTGGAAAAGACTCTGATGCTGGGAGGGATTGGGGGCAGGAGGAGAAGGGGACAACAAAGGATGAGATGGCTGGATGGCATCACGGACTCGATGGACGTGAGTGTGAGTGAACTCCGGGAGTTGGTGATGGACAGGGAGCACAGGGAGGCCCCCGTCCTGCAGTTCACGGGGTAGCAAAGAGTCAGACACGACAGAGCAGAACTGGACTGAATCAATAGGAGAGCAAATAAAAATTCGATGTAAGCAGCCCTCAGAATGGTGATGCAGCCTTCAGCCTAGGAAGATGTTATAAAGTTTACAATAACATGGTGATGATGATGATAACAGTAGTGATGAAGATAAGACAACCACAGCGGAGCAGGTCAAGAGCAATGATGATGGCTATATCAAACACGTCATAGGGCAGATTGATAGAATCAGAACTCAACCAGTTAAATATATCTATCCCATACCTTTCAGATCAATTCTGACTCAAATTATAGCCATTTATATTTGAGGATATTTAAACCAGATCAGACCAGTCAATCCTAAAGGAAATCAACCCTGAATATTCATTGGAAGGGCCGATGCTGAAGCTGAAGCTCCAATCCTTTGGCCACCTGATGTGAAGAATCATCTTCTTGGAAAAGACCCTGATGCTGGGAAAAGACTGAGGCAAAAGGAGAAGAAGGTGACAGAGGATGAGATGGTTGTATGGAATCACTGACTCAGTGGACATGAGTCTGAATAAACTCCTTCAGACAGTGAAGGACAGGAAAGCTTGATGTGCTGCAGTTCGTGGGTTACGAAGAGAAATAACAGCGACTGAACAATAACAGCAACAACAAACAAGATATAACCTGGAAATTAAATTCCGTCCTGCTTTTGGTCTTCTGAGGGTTCTGATTCCTCCAGGAGCAGCCCTGATTTCATTCCAGCTTTTCTAAGACTGAAGATGAAACCCACATGATACCTGCTGGTGAAGAGGCTGGGCCAGGATGCATCCCAAAGAAAGCTTGAAAGTGACAGTGAAGTCGCTCAGTCGTGTCCACCTCTTTGCAACCCCATGGACTGTAGCCTACCATGCTCCTCCCTCCATGGGATTCTCCAGGCAAGAGTACTGGAGTGGGTTGCCATTTCCTTCTCCAGCGGATCTTCCGGACCCAGGGATCAAACCCAGGTCTCCTGCATTCCAGGCAGACTCTTTAACCTCTGGGCCACCAGGGAAGCCCAAAGGAACAAGATTGTCAGNTCCCTCCATGGGATTCTCCAGGCAAGAGTACTGGAGTGGGTTGCCATTTCCTTCTCCAGCGGATCTTCCGGACCCAGGGATCAAACCCAGGTCTCCTGCATTCCAGGCAGACTCTTTAACCTCTGGGCCACCAGGGAAGCCCAAAGGAACAAGATTGTCAGGGTAATGTTAGGGTGAGAGACTGAGAAAGCACCTGAAGTGAGGGCAAAGAAAATAAACCAAGGATACGAGCAAAGCATTCGGTTTACCACATTCTTCTGCAACAGAGACAAAGGATTTGTGCCAATGGGGAGAAGCTTCTAAAAGCAGATCATGACTCATTACAGTTACAGTCATAAACATGTATTGATCCCTGGTTTTGTACAAAGCTTGGGTTAACTCAAGGTATAGACCACAGTGCCTTGCTCGAGATGCTAAAAATATTGCACTGTGATAAGCCTTTGGAAGTGCAAGAGGAATGACAAACTCTGCCACATGGGTTTTAGAGAAAGATTCATGAAAGATTTAATATTAAAATAAATTTCAAAGGGATTTGAAGGATTTCACTTCAAAGAGAGAATTTAGAATAACATTTTGGGCAGACTGGCATTGTAAACTTGTAAGTTATGACTAGATGTAACAAAATACCTCAATATAGGGTTTGGTGTCAGACAGACCAAAATTCTAACTTGGATTCTGTTAATACCAGTACAGTTCTACTTTTTTATACCTGAGGACAATGACATTTATTTCATAGAGCTATACTGAGGATTCAGTGACATAATATAGTTAAAGTGCTTAGCACATTGCCTGCCACATATAAAAGACTTAATGTACCATTTCCATTAATGCAAGCACCATACCCTTTAGTAAATCCAACAATTAGAATAATCATACACTCCAACTCTATAATCCGACTTATGGGAATCTTCCCAAAGAAATTAATTTAAATACTGAAAATTTAACAATATCCACAGAGGTAAGACCATCTTAGTGAAATAACTGAAAGCAACCCAAGTGTCCAAAATTGATAAAAGCCAAGTACAACATGGAAGAGTTGTTCAAGTGAGCTGTGTTTAGTCAAGAAACCTAAACTGGTACTTATACAATTATGCACCTTATGGAAAATACTTAGAAGGCAGTGTTATACGACAAAAAGAGTATTCAAAATATATACATGATTATCACAGAAATCTAAAAATATACATAGGAAATGTTTTGGAGGAAAATATTGCCCAATGTTAATGATAATTATGCTGCTGCAATATTAATGGGATGTTTTTCCTTTTGTTTGATTCAAAACAGTTTTCATAGTTTGTTTATACTATATTTATAAGTACAAAAGAAGCACTTGAGATGTGCTGACTTGTGTCCTCTCCCAATCAAATGAAACGCTTACGATGATGTCAGCTGACCCGTGTCAAAGACGTTGTAAAGGATGGCCAGTGAACCGAATCCTTCTGATCGCCTGTCTGTGCAGCTCATGAGATTGGAGGGATCTTTATGTATTTAACGAGTTGGGGAAAAATCAAAATCATAATAAATATTCATGATGTGACAACTATATGAAATGCAAATTTCAATGTCGATAAATCATGTTTTATTGGAACACAAGCATATCCATTTATTTACATGATTTCTATGGCTGGTTTTGCCCAATAATAGCAGTTAAGTGACTAAGCAACTGAAACAAAGATTATATGGCCTATAAAGCCTAAAACACTCAGTTGTTTACAGAAAAAGTTTGTCGACTCCTGCTATCGGGGTCACTTTAATTGAAAATTGATTGAAGTCAAATAACCCTAAGTTCAATACTAAGGTTCCTTCAAACCTAAAGGTTCTCCTGTTATGTGATAGCTGCCTGCATATAAAGAGCAGATGAAAAATCATGAACTTTGAAACAGCAGTATCAGTTACATACCCAGAGAGCTCCAAGCAGCCAGCAACAAGGAAGCTGGCTACAAATAAGGTGGGAACACAAGAAAGTTTAGAGAATAAACAGCAAAAATTGATCTTGATCCTGAAGCTTCTTTCCTGTCCCACCTTTCTGTGTTGATATTCTTTAAGGACCTTTTAGGGTGGGTACTTTTCGATTCAACCTAATGGAACTGCTGATTTTGTAGGTCAAAACTCATCAAATACTGGCGATTTCATACAGTGCAAGTAAACTTTTGGGATAAAACTGTAAAACCAACTTCTGACTAATGCAATCCAGTCAAAATAACTCCTGATTTATAAATAGATTATATTATCTCACATAAGCACATTTAATGAAAGTTAAATACTCTAGTTTGAAAGAGATTAAAATGTTTTGTATTCCAGAGCTCAGATCAGATACTTTTCTTTTGACATATGAAGGGTTTGCTGCTGCTGCTGCTAAGTCACTTCAGTCGTGTCCGACTCTGTGTGACCCCATAGACGGCAAGTCGAAGCACCAGCGGGAAGTGGCCAGTTAGAGCACGCAGACTTTTGATGGGTTGCACTGAGCCAATTTCATTGCATGGGGTAGTGTCTCCAGTCCCCTCCTGCAGCTGGCTGTCTTGCTGTATCCTCCGTCACTTTGACTGGGCATAAGGACCCTCCAGCACCAAACCCACCACAAGAGGAAAACGTCTTGGGAGACTCAGGTGGAAAAGCCTACTGTTCAAAAGACAACTGAGGACTGGGTTGTAACCTTTAGCTTTTATTACAATTGGAAGCAACTATAAAAGTCACACTCTGCTTCCTCTCCTCTACAAGAGGCACCCAGAGGTACCAACTAAAACACACATGGAAGAAACAAAGAAACCCTGAGACTGAATGAACCATAGTTTCCTCAGACAAAAGGGAGGCCCCACTGCTACTAGCAAAACTCTACTCTTTCCTGCAGGCGGTTCCGTGGACCAACAGCACCAGCAAGGCCTGGGAGCGTGTGGGAAATGGAGATCTCAGGCTTCACCTGGACCTCCTGAATTGGGATCTTCATCTGGACAGAATCCCACCTTCAGTTCTGAGAAGCATTGTCTTAGTAGCAATTTCCTGATGTTCTCTAATTTAGTAGCTTTCATCTAGTTCCAGGTGAAGTTGCATGAGGTTATTACAGCTAAAATAATTTAGAAATGGTGCTTAAAACCCACTAAGGGTAATACATTACCAAAACCTTTTTATAAAAGATCCATTTTCATTTTTCCCTAGTGGTTCTTTATGACATGGCTGGAATTTTAGGATGACTAGCAGCCTGGCAGATATGCAGATGACAGCACCCTTATGGCAGAAAGTGAAGAACTAAAGAGCCTCTTGATGAAAGTGAAATACTCCGTCCATTGGATTTTCCAGGCAAGAGTACTGGGGTGGGGTGCCATTGCCTTCCCCGATGAAGGGTTTATATATGCATTTTACTGAATTTTCATTGATTATCATTTTCCATCTCACAAATAGTTCAATGCAAATTTGATTATTTAAAAGTTCACTTAAAAAAAAAAAGGTTCACTTGATGGGGTGGTTGAAAAAAAGAACTATTTTGGTCACAAAAGGAAAGAAATGTATTTTATTTTTTCAAAACTAACTTAAATAGGAGGTCTGCCCTTTAGGTCTAGATGTAGGAATTAGGGAAATGGGTGAGATAAATGTGGCCTGTTTCTTAAAAGGTTATCTATATGTATTATAAATCAAGAAAAGGTGAGAACTTTTGAATTGTAATTGAAATAGAACTTAGATTAATTTTTGCTAAGAACAAAGCAGCAATATGTGATACTTAGCAGGATATAAAGCAACTTCCTTTGTTGCAAATAATTTTTAACAATTCTTGATCTGAAACCCAGCAATAATTTGAGGACTATTTTTAAAATTTCAATAATGAAAGGTGGAATTGTGCATAATACATCAAAAAATTAACCTATTCTAGTTAAGAGGGAGTTAATTTTACAAAACAGGGCAAACAAAACCTTGTAACTAAGCTCAAAACATTCCATTCATTGCAGATCTGACTCCATTTGGAATTTTACCAGTAACAAGTCATAGGAATATAGGATTATTTGATATCCTCCTTGCCCTTGATTAGGATTCAACTGACCCATCATTGTACCATCTATGCCTTCTTTTTCCTTTTGAGTAAAGAGTTTGCTCCTGGTCCGTTCTTCTGCATTTCCTTCAGACTCGCAATACATATCCTTGAGATTGCCAGTATAAAATTGTAACAAAAACTATCAGCTGTCACCACAGAATAAGAAAACAGTAAGAACCAAAATTCAAATAAAAATGTTAATCCTCCTGTTATATCCCATAATGATGTTTCAGCAGATACACAATAATTTGTTTTAACTTCAAGTTAACACTATTTTAATGCTAAAGAACTAAATGTATACATTAAAGGAATGAGATTTTCCTGTATTGATTCTATCATCAAAGAAAATGTCTATCATTTTTATGTGAAAAGAGTTTATGCAAATTTGTAAGTCAAATGTCACCTTACTTATAAAAATATAATCACCACAGTGCTTCTTTTTCACAATTACTGGTCAAATTACAGTAATCAGACAAATGAATCAAATCTGAGAAAGAGACTCAATGGCCCAGTCTCAAAATGAAATTTAGAAAGATGATTTCTAGACTTTTTATTTAATTAGACCACTATCAACTTCCACACCTCTCTCACCAAACTAAGGACACACACATACATGCACGAACACACAGACACACACACATACAAATCAGCTTTAATATACTGAATAAAACATTCAAAACTAACTCATAGATGACTTCACAGATATGCAAGACTAGGAGGACATATGTTAGATACATTGTGAAAATGTTGTCTGTTAATGTTATTTATAAAGTATATTTCTTACTGTTAATCCTCTTTTTTTTTTTTTTTTGTAAGATGGAAGGATTTCAATTCATTTCACATACTTCAGAAAAGCATCATCTGTTTTGTAACCAGTAAATTAGTTTGCTCTGACAGGCCCTCCAACAAATTATTCATTTGATAATACCACCAACAATCCGTGTTTTCACCCTCTCTCTAGAAAAGTCTATTTTTTTTTTCCAAATCACTGCTTGGATAATAAATACTCAGAATTGTTTTAAAAAAGAAAGATTTGAACATTCTAATGCCTGAGTAGAGTAAGGGTTTAGAACCTTACAAGTTCATTTCAAACAGAGCTTAGCTTGCCAGGTAGAGAATGCAACGGTTCATGCTTTGGCCTTGATGACAGCTGGCCTTGCTTTCAAAGTTCAAAATAATAATTGCTTTTGGACCCGTTCCTTTCATCAAGTGTATAAAAATTTCTTCATCTGTATTCCATTTGGCCCCAAATAAGTGAACTGGCTTTATTTTGATAAATTTGTGAACCCAACCATAAATGTAATCAAGGAACCAAGGCCCACAGAAATCTATAGCCCTGGCCTGGTCTTTTCAAAGTGATTTGAAGTCCTGAGCTCCCATAGATTGGGGCGATTCAACCCAGTGTAGCTGATCTACATGTAAATAACCCACCACCCTCACTTGCAAAGAGCGAGTTCCCTGGTTCCTTTGACAGCCTAGTTGAT
Organism: Oreotragus oreotragus; assembly: GCA_006410675.1. Taxonomy (NCBI): domain Eukaryota; kingdom Metazoa; phylum Chordata; class Mammalia; order Artiodactyla; family Bovidae; genus Oreotragus; species Oreotragus oreotragus. The sequence continues at coordinate 528,444 of SJYX01004430.1, forward strand.
GCTGTGTGTACCATACACAACAGGCTTGAATGTTTAAAAACTGAAGCTTCCATTTTTAAAATATACCAGCTTCCAAACTCATGCCTCCATGGTACATCAGGCTTTAAAATATGCTGAAGCGAAGGTGGAAGAGAAACACCTTTTGAGTTTGTTTTGTAGACAGAATTACTTTATGTGAGTTCCGTTGGAATGTGCAAGCTCTGATTCTCAGGAGAGAGCATTATGCAGCTGGTAGGCTGTCACTCTTCTTTTAAATGTTAAATACATACACAAACAAACCCTACTATTTAAAATTGATTTGGGCTCGTGATGTGCTCTATTGCTAAGTTGTGTCCAACTACTTGTGACTGCATGGACTGCAAGCCTCCAGGCTCCTCTGTCCATGGGATCTCCCAGGTAAGAATACTGAAGCCAGCTGGTTGTCATTTCCTATTCCAGAGGATCTGCCTGACCCAGGGATCAAACCTACATCTCCTGCATTGGCAGGTGGAATTTTTACAAATTTTGCACTCAACATCATCTTTTCAAGGCATTAAAGGAAAAAAGGGGGTTTCACTTAAAAATTAGTAAAATTTAAAAATAAAACATCACCAAGATTTAATACAAATGCTAACAACTGGTGATACAGATAAAAATTTAGTAGGGCATCATGTAAATAAACATAAATATACTGTGCAGCAATTATAATTATAAAGGACCATGGATGTCTCTTTCTAGAGGGCTAGCTATGTCTTTTTTTCCCATAATATGTACTTTTGAATATATCTTCAGGTCCATAATTTTCATTTTCAAAAGAAAAAAACATTGTAAAATTCCATTCGCAAGTTAGAGAAAAAAGAAAGCTTCAGAAAATTCAGAAATGTAGAATAACAGAGAGACTGTGACTTTTTGATAGTAAAGGTCCAATGAAAACATCACTGGCAAGATTTAGCTATGATTACAGAATAAAATGACAGAAATGAAGCAGCATAACTCTAAAGTTTATCAGTTAAAAGTAACAGAAGACTTTTAAGACCCAGAAGAGGCAACACAGCACTGAGCAACTGATGCAACCTCACTAAAGATTAACTATAAAGCCCCAGCAATCGAGAGTGTGGTGTTGGTAAATGAATGAACAAACAGATCACTAGAATGGAAGAACAGAGAGCCCGGAAATAGATCCACATAAATATAAGTCAACTGATGTTCACTCAACAAAGGCACAAAGGCAATACAATGGAGCAAAGTCTTTTCAACAAAAGTTGTTGAAACAACGCAAAAGGACACCTACTTGCAAAACAATAAGTCTACATACAGGGCTTACACCATTCACAAAAGGTAATTCCAGATGGATAACACACCTAAATATAAAATGCAAAACTATAATACTCCTAGAAGGTAGACTAGGAGAAAACCTAGGTGATCTTGGACATGGTGATGATTTTTACCTACAGCACCAATGGCATGATACATGAAAGAAATGATAAGCTAGACTTAATTAAAATAAAAAGCTTCTTTGTGAAAGACAGTATCACGAGAATAAGAAGACAACACACTGATAGGATGGAAATATTTGCAAAAGACACATAGAATAAATGACTCTTAAAACTCAACCTGATTTTAAAATGGGCCAAATGTGTTAACAGTTACTAAATAAAAAGATGATCCACATCATATGTTGTCAGAGAAATACAAATTTAAACAAGGATGGGATACCACTATACACCTAGCAGAAAGGCTAAAATCCAAAACACTAACAAATATGCGAATGACAGGGATTCTCATTCATTGCTACAGGGAATGCAAAATGGTACAGCCACTTTAGATGACAGTCTGGCAGCTTCTTAAAAAACTAAACATACTCATATCAATCCAGTAATCTCACTCCTTGGTATTTACTCAAAGAAGCTGAAAACTTATGTCCCCACAAAACCTGCACATGATGTTTATAGCAGCTTTATTCATAACTGCCAAAACTTGGAAGCAAACAAGATGTCCTTCAATAGATGAGTGAATAAACAAACAGCAGTACATCCAGACAATGGAATAATATTCAGTGCTAGAAACAAATGAGCTATCATGGAGAAAACTTGTACACATATTATTAAGTAAAGGAAGCCAGTCTCGAAAGGCTACATGCCATAAAATCCCAACTATGGGACATTCTGCAAAAGGCAAAGGCAAAACTAGAGACAGCAAAAACACCAGGGGCGGGAAGTGCTGTGCTGTTGGGATAAATACAGCACAGAGGACTTTAAGGACAATTAAAGCATTTTGTAGAAAACTATAAGGATGACCATATGTCACTATACATTTGAACAAACCCACAGAATGCACACCACCAAGAGTGAACTTTTATATAAACTATAGACTTTAAGTAATTATGATGGCAAATACTGGTTCATGAATTCTAACAAATGTACAAATCTGATGGGGGATGTTAGTAACAGGGGAGCAGGGAGTATATGGGGAATCTCTGTAACTTCCTCTCAATTTTGCTATGAACTTCAGTTCAGTTCAGTTCAATTCAGTCGCTCAGTCATGTCCGACTCTTTGCGACCCCATGAATCACAGCACGCCAGGCCTCCCTGTCCATCACCAACTCCCAGAGTTCACTCAGACTCATGTCCATCGAGTCAGTGATGCCATCCAGCCATCTCATCCTCTGTAGTCCCCTACTCCTCCTGCCCCCAATCCCTCCCAGCATCAGAGTCTTTTCCAATGAGTCAACTCTTCACATGAGGTGGCCAAAGTACTGGAGTTTCAGCTTTAGCATCAGTCCTTCCAAAGAAATCCCAGGGTTGATCTCCTTCAGAATGGACTGGTTGGATCTCCTTGCAGTCCAAGGGACTCTCAAGAGTCTTCTCCAACACCATAGTTCAAAAGCATCAATTCTTTGGTGCTCAGCCTTCTTCACAGTCCAACTCTCACATCCATACATGACCACAGGACAAAAAATAGCCTCGACTAGACGGACCTTAGTCGGCAAAGTAATGTCTCTGCTTTTGAATATACTATCTAGGTTGGTCATAACTTTTCTTCCATGGGGTAAGCGACTTTTAATTTCATGGCTGCAATCACCATCTGCAGTGATTTTGGAGCTTAAAGGCTACCAACGCCAGTATTCTGTCCTGGAGAATTCCATGGACTATGCAGTCCATAGGGTTGCAAAGAGTTGGACACAACTGAGCAAATTTCACTTCACTTAAAATTGCTCAGAAATAATCTTCAAAAACTAAGAAAGAAAAGATGTTTGATTAGATTTCAGTTCAGTTCAGTTCAGTTGCTCAGTCGTGTCTGACTCTGCAACCCCATGAACTGCAGCACTCCAGACTTCCCTGTCCATCACCAACTCCCGGAGTTCACTCACACTCACGTCCATCGAGTCAGTGATGCCATCCAGCCATCTCATCCTCTGTTGCCCCTTCTCTTTCTGCCCCCAATCCCTCCCAGCATCAAAGTATTTTCCAATGAGTCAACTCTTCACATGAGGTGGCCAAAGTACTGGAGTTTCAGCTTTAGCATCATTCCTTCCAAAGAAATCCCAGGGTTGATCTCCTTCAGAATGGACTGGTTGGATCTCCTTGCAGTCCAAGGGACTCTCAAGAGTCTTCTCCAAAACCACAGTTCAAAAGCATCAATTCTTTGGCGCTCAGCTTTCTTCACAGTCCAACTCTCACATCCATACATGACCACTGGAAAAACCATAGCCTTGACTAGACAGACCTTTGCTTAATACCTCAAATTTACCATTAGTTGTTGTTAGGACAAGAAAAGCACCTATTATTATTTCTAAACAAGATGCAGAAGTTAACAAAAAAAAATAAAGGCTTTTGCTATGAAAATTCTAAAAATAACCTACCTTCCCAATTTTTCCAATCATAACACGTATCATTCTGACAAGAGCTCAATTTTTACTTCCATGTAATTAAAGAATCATAGAATCTATGATACATGAATTATATTTCAATAAAATGGTTGCCAAAAACCAATACACAAATAAACAGGAGGAAAGAACAGGGTTTGTTTTGCTAGGAAAAATAGATCAAGACTAACGAAAATCATTATTTGGAGGTAAGCTTATGAGATTTCCAAAAGGGAAATAAAAGAGGGGAATTACATGCTTTATAAGTTATCATGTTAATCATTTAACTACTCTAAACCTCTCATCAGCATTGAATGGCCAATAAACAGAATAAATTATATCTCATCATATAAAAATGAATCTTACATATTTGTATTTTATTTACTGAGCAGCCTCTGAATAAAAGATTCCAACTCACTCAATTTTCATCCCATATAAATATTTTAAATACAATAAAATATACATCAACTTCTTTAACCTTCTCTTTTATGTTATTTTCAAATAAGCATTCAGAGATATGTTATTTGGTGGGTTCAATTTAATTTTTAAAATATACTTTAATGGAATTTTTGAATCACTGAAGCCCTGGAAACTCATTTAAAAGAAAATCTCTCAAAATACTAGACCTGCATATTATTGATTTTATGAATCAGTCATGAGTAAGAATGAAAGATATTTTTTAGGGGATTTCTGAAGTAAATTCACTATTCTAATTTCAATTTTGAAAACATGTGACAAGTTCTGTAAGTAATGATATGCACAGTAGTTATACAGTTCAGTTCAGTTGCTCAGTTGTGTCCTACTCTTTGCAATCCCATGAATCGCAGCACGCCAGGCCTCCCTGTCCATCACCAACTCCCAGAGTTCACTCAGACTCATGTCCACCGAGTCAGTGATGCCATCCAGCTCTCTCATCTTCTGTTGTCCCCTTCTCCTCCTGCCCCCAATCCCTCCCAGCATCAGGGTCTTTCCCAATGAGTCAGCTCTTCGCATGAGGTGGCCAAAGTATTGGAGTTTCAGCTTCAGCATCAGTCCTTCCAAAGAACTCCCGGGACTGATCTCCTTTAGGATGGACTGGTTGGCTATCCTTGCAGTCCAAGGGACTCTCAAGAGTCATCTCCAAAACCACAGTTCAAAAGCATCAATTCTTTGGCGCTCAGCTTTCTTCACAGTTCAACTCTCACATCCATACATGACCATAGATGACCATGGGAAAACCATAACCTTGACTAGATGGACCTTTGTTGGCAAAGTAATGTCTCTGCTTTTGAATATGCTGTCTAGGTTGGTCATAACTTTCCTTCCAAGGAGTAAATGTCTTTTAAATTGGAATTTCCTATGGGATGAGAGTGATAAAGGTATCTTTTGTTAGGTGAATGAGGTAACTTTTGGAAACACTTAAGAATGAGAGTCCCTTGGACAGCAAGGTGATCTAACCAGTCAGTCCTAAAGAAAATCAACCCTGAATATTCACTGATGAACTGAAGCTCTGATATTTTGACCACATGATGCAAAGAGCTGATTCTGGAAAAGACCTTGATGCTGGGAACGGTTGAGGACAGGAGGAGAAGGGGGCGACAGAGGATGAGCTAGTTGGATGGTATCATTGACTCAATGAACATGAGTTTCAGCAGACTCTGGAGATAGTGAAGGACAGGGAAGCCTGGTGTGCTGCTGTGAATGGAGTCACAAAAAGTCAGACATGACTTAGCAACTGAACAACAAGAATGAGGGCTAGTTGCCAGGAGCATCAATCATGTGATCACAGGGTTGAACTTTCAGTCCAACTGGGGAGGCAAGAGGGGCTGGAGATTGAATTCAGTTGCCAATGGTCAATGATTTAATCAGTTATGCCTGTGTAAAGAAGTCTCCCTAATAACCTGAAGGACAGGATTTTGGGTTGGTGAGCATGTGGAGATCTGGCGTGAGTGACACACCCAGAGAGAACATAGACGCTCTGTGCTTTTTCCCCACACCACATCCAGCGCATCTCTTCCACCTGGCTGTTCCTCAGTCACATCCTTTTACGGTAGTCACCAGTAAGTAAAATGTTTCTCTGAGTTCCATAAGTGGCTCTAGCAAATTACCTGAAGTTGAGGCAAGTCTTAGGAACCCCTAATTTATAGCCAATCAATTAGAAGCACAGGCACTAAGTTGGGCTTGTGACTGGCATCCCAAGTAGTGGGGGCACAGGGTTGTAGGACTAAACCCTTAACCTGTGGAATCTGACGCTATCTCTGGAAGGAGAGAAGAAGACTTGAGCTGACTTTGCAGACGCTACTGACGTGTGAGAACTGCGTGTTGGCATGGAGGAAGCTGCCCAGCACATGTTGGAAACTGGTTGAACAGAATATCAAAAAGAGAAGTGAAAATGACTTTTCCTCCTTTCAAGGGTACCCTTCTAAACTCTACTAAACATGTTTCAATCTCCTTGTCCTTATCTGAGGAAAGCTGCGTCATGCCGTTTATCTATTACTTGTATACATCCACTACAATATTCAGACACGTGTGATTCCATCACTGTGAACCCCCACCAGACCCCTCGCTCCCCACACCACGCTCCAGCACAGGCTAGCAGCACTGGGGCTCAGAAGGAAGCCAAACCTGGTTCTAAATTCAGATGCTCCTATTTACAAAATGGGCAACTGGCAAGCTACGCCATTATTTTAAACTTCATTTTCTTCAATTGTACAATAGAACATCTTCTCATGGTCATGCTGTGAGGATTGAATTGGGGGGTGGAAATGAATAAAAAGTACTTAGCAGAGAGAGAGTATTCACTAAGTGTTCCTTTTTATTGACATTTTTTAATATTGTGCCAAGGAGTTGATTGCTATAGGAAAATGAGCTGTTAGTATAAAACCAACATTACTTTCCTTCCAGAGTTAGCAATATCTTAATGTTCTAAAAATATTTCAAAAAACATTTTTGGCGTAACATCGCTCAGATATAAGCCAAAGTTTTACTTATTGTAGGGAAATTGTTTTTCTGTCCTGGCTTCTAAATGCGTGGCTAGGGTCACTCTGTATAGGTCAAAAGTAACAGTGGAAACAATATCCAGTATCCAATCAGACATTCAGGCTAGGATGAAATGGGTGTTTTCTTCTCTTCCCCACCTGCCACACCACCCTTTTAACACAGCTCTTATTTCTTGGTAGCAGTCAAATTTTCAGCAATTGAAAATTGCAAAACAACTAAAATGCCTAAAGTGACGGGCACTTTGTTGAATTTCCACTTTTCTCATTTCTTTTCAGATTTGTTATCCTTAGAGGTTTTTTTTTTTTTTTTTTTTTACTGCATATATAGTTATTCAATTAATTCCAATAGAGTTAGAGGCTCACAGAGAAAATCTAGAAAATGAGCATTCTGTCAGTATTAATGCTTAAAATTAAGACTGAGGATCTAAACATCATGAGAGGATTTTTTTTTTCTTTCTCTTTAAAAGCAATTTATATAAGACTTTGTACTATCAAAAGGCAGACTAATAATAAGGCCAGTCTATGATATCCTTGTTTATGAGAGAAGCAGAGATATCAGAGTGGAGGTTTTTCTGAGATGCTGTACATAGCCTGAAAGATAAGGAAATCACACTCACAGTTGGTAGCCACTTTAGATTTGCCCTTTCTCTAAAACCTGGACCAGAGACGAAAATGCCGTCATATTCCCCTGGTCAGGCTTGGGAAGCCCCAAAGCCTTCAAACTTGCTGATTACTAAATCGTCTGATGTCAACTCACCTCCAATCTACTTCTAAACTAAAGAGTGATTCTTAAAGGCATACGAATAATACAGAGAAGAGAGAGAAACGCCTATTGTGGGCTTCATGTATCTGTCTACATATTTGACTACTGATGATACTGACATGACAATTGAAGAAGCTGTGCCAATTCAGCTGAAAAATTAGGGAGCTACAAGTCACCTCACTTTATTCCAAAATTACTTTTTAATCATTTAATTATTCTTTTCCCAGTTCAGGGATGGTGAGCGTAGGTGGACATCTCTTCTGTTTAAGTATGTAAATTGTGATTATAGTAATTAAAGAAAAAATGGTTCAAACTTTTCATTCAAATAAGAATGATTTTTTTCATGTGTCAAATATGAGCATATTTCAACAGTTTCGATAGTTTACAGCTGAATATGCACTACATCCTAGAAGAAATCTTTTCAGAATGTTCAGTGCTGATTTCCTTAAAGTCCTACCCAGAAATAAATTAACAAATGCACACACAAATAAGAATTCTGCTTTCTACTACTGCTGCTAAGTCACTCAGTCGTGTCTGACTCTGTGCGATCCCATAGAGAGCAGCCCACCAGGCTCCTCTGTCCCGGGGATTCTCCAGGCAAGAACACTGGAGTGGGTTGCCATTTCTTGCTCCAATGCATGAAAATGGAAAGTGAAAGTGAAGCCGCTCAGTCATCTCTGACTTTTCGCAACCCCATGGACTGCAACCTACCAGGCCCCCTCCGTCCATGGGATTTTCCAAGCAAGAGTACTGGAGTGGGTGGCCATGTCCTTCTCCATAGTGGACTTAATAATTCAGAACAATCTTCCCAAGAAAATCTCTACTTTAAAAAAAAGGACACAACTTAAAAACACGTCTGCCTGAAGGCATGGAAAAGCTGAAAAGACAAAAAAAGTTTAGGGTCCATTTTACTCCATGAGCTGAGCGCCGATTGATGCTTTTGAACTGTGGTGCTGGAGAAGACTCTTGAGAGTCCCTTGGACTGCAAGGAGATCCTATTCTAAAGGAAATTAGTCATGAATATTCATTGGAAGGACTGATGCTGAAGCTGAAACTCCAATACTTTGGCCACCTGATGCAAACTGACTTATCTCATTTGAAAAGACCCTAATGCTGGGAAAGACTGAAGGTGGGAGGAGAAGGGGACGACAGAGGGTGAGATGGTTGGATGGCATCACCGACTCAATGGACATGAGTTTGAGCAAGCTCCGGGATTTGGCGATGGACAGGGAGGCCTGGCGTGCTGCTGTCCATGGGGTCACAGAGAGTCAGACATGACTAAGCGACTGAACTGAACTGAACTTACTCCATGAGACTAACTCTTTTCAACATGAAGAGACTGCGATACCCTGAGGGCGATCCTGGAATGGACAGCCTTGATGGACAGAGACTGGGAGGATTGTATCTAATACCTGTGAACAGACTTTTGGGGGAGCCCTGGTAAACCCTGTCTACTCTGGGATTACAGACAAGTAGATAGAGATAAAAATACAGACACAGATGTATATATATAGATATAGATGCTCTAGCCAGTGAGTAAGGATAAACCAGAAGTATGTAGAAGTGTATACTGTATACTGAAGTTTAGTGTTTAGTTCCCTTAAACTGCTGAAAGGGCTCTTGTGGAAGAAGTAATGTGAATTCTCTTGGGAGAAAGATAACATCTTTCTAGATCCCAGTGTTTGCTTTCTTAAATATTTTTGCAGATATGATATTCCATTCATCATAAGAGCACTCAGCAAAGTAGGGATGGAAGAAAATGACATTTATTTAATAAAAGTTATTTACTAAAAGCCTGCAAGATACATTACGTAGATTTATTAAATGTTAAAAGTTCCTACCTTGCTACTGAAACAAGGGAAGAGGTCCTATACTATCATTCCTATAAAACATTATCCTGCAGAGTTACTCGATTTGGGTATTATTAGTATTAGAGGTCTGGCATTCCTTGTTGTGGGAAATTGCATTGTGGATATTTAGCAGTATACCCAGCTTCCATATGTAGATGTTAGTAATATCCTTTCAGTTGTGAAAATCAAGGATGCCTACACACTGTACAATCTCCCCTGTGGGGGCTAAATTGCCCTGAGTTGAGAACTAAATCTACTGAAAGGTCCAGCCATCTCATCCTCTGTTGCCCCCTTCTCCTCCTGCCCCAAATCCCTCCCAGCATCAGAGTCTTTTCCAATGAGCCAACTCTTCTCATGAATTGGCCAAAGTACTGGAGTTTCAGCTTTAGCATCATTTCTTCCAAAGAACACCCAGGCCTAGATAAATCGTAGGGAAATCATAACCCTCTTTCACCTAGATGATTTTCTTCCACATCTACCTATCTGACCATGAGTCATCATCTAAAACTGTGTGGCATCATGAGCCAAAAAGTATCTGTTAAGTCATGAATATTCATTTTTGGAAGTAACACTCACAAGTCACCTATAAGCAGTCTTATTTCTTTATCAGATTAGGTAATCTAACGAATCATTATCAACTGGCAATACCTACTAAGTAAGTTCTGATTGAGAAGGAAAGACAAACTTTACATAAACTCTTTGAAATTAGGAATCAGGTCTTCCCTTTCCCTCTTAAGTTGCCATTTTGGATTACAGTGTGAAGCAAAGATGATAAGTGCAAGAGGGTATCAAATCCGATTCTGCTCTCTGTAGGATAATCACTTAAACTTTTCCAGACTAAAGGCCAGTACTGAACAAAAGATCTCTTTAGAAAGGCCAGGAAAATGGGGCCAATTTGAGAGCAAAATGGCAGAAGTGAGATGAAAGAGACTTCTATCACACAAGACATGCATAGCAGGTAAATTGTTCTCCATGGTTGTGCTTCCAAATGCCTTAGCGTTTCCTTCTGTTCATGGCACTATCTTTGATCTTTTGGCAAGGTTGGAGACTCTTTCTTCTACACTGAGAGCAAATCCTGAGATAGATCTAACTAGAAGCCCTAGAATAATTACCTCCTCTTGACTACTGGGTGGCCAACCCCTATCAAACACACATTCAAGTTGACACCCACTGAACAGATTTTTAAAGCAAGTAAAAAGTACACACCAGCCCTGGAGAGAATAATGCATCCAGAGCCTCTGCTGACAATGAAATGCTAGTACCAGGCAAGTGTCCAGCAGGCAAGCCAGAACCAGGGGCACGGCGGCCAGCAGGAGGGGGACATTTCACTCTGCATTTGCAGATGGCAACATGTGCTAAGAAGCTATCTGTCCTGATCTAAGAATACAGTTTAGGCCACAAAGGGAAATAAGACACTTCCTTTGAGTTTTAACCCATCAACCCCTATTGCCAAAAAGTTCCATAGGAAAAAAAAAAAAAACAACAGAAAATAACCTGATCTGTCAGGGATTTTATTAGCTTCCCATAAGTGATATTTGAGGGCTCTGATATTCCCATGAAACTGCCACATCAAACAAAATTAAAAATGACAACTGAGGAAGGCCAGGCCAGGGTTTCAAACAGCCATCCTGCCTCTGCAGCTCAGAGTCTTCTCTCATCTCAGGTCACTGGGAGGTGTGAAAGAAGGCAGGCAGACGGAATGCCTCAGGCAGCCCTCACAAATACACTAAAGAGGACATTCAAAAGTTGGTCACACTAGAATGACTCTTTCAGGCAGGCGTGATGGCAGAAAGCGAGGGCTTAAGTGTACAAATTGTCAGAGACGGATAAGAAAATAACCTATTACCTGCAAAAAAAAAAAAAAAATGCATTCTATTTCCTGGGCCTTGAAAACACCTTATAAAAATGGGATGTACATTGAATCTGTAGATTGCGGTATTTTTCACAGAACTAGAACAAATAATTTCAAGATTTGTATGGAAATACAAAAAACCTCGAATNGTGGGAGGGGGGTTCATGTTTGGGAGTTCGTGTAAAAAAATAAATAAATACAAAAAAAAAAGTAAAAAATAAAATAAATAAATACAAAAAATAAAATAAAAAAAAATGGGATGTACAGGAGCAAGGGAACTAGAAAGGGTGAGTGAAATCAGGTAAGGTACTTTCTAAGAGGCATCGTTTGTTATGATATTGATGAGGTTAGAGTATAAAGAGTATCACAACCCTTTCCAAAATAACCCACTTCTCACAAATATAAGTATTTATTTCTTTAAAGTTGGACCTTGGTGTGCAGTCTGAAATCTGATAATTCAACAATACACAAATAAACCAACACACCATGCCAGAGCCAGGGCCATTAGGCAGGAACACTACTTGTGCATTCCGAACTCTGGGAATAGGATCTTTAGAGACAGAAAAACTCAGAAAACAAATGGCCCCTGGCATAGCATGAGAACCCGTCCATTTTCAGTTGCTGATTAAGAGGAGCTTACAGCTCCTGGAATGTAGTCCCAACATCCCAGGAATGTACCTGGCCTTCTTTGCTGAAAAAATTCAATTCCCTTATATGTGAAACATTTCCATTACAGCTTCTTCTCACTCTAGTTTGCTAAGATCTGGAATTCTAAGAATGCCAGTTAATAGACTAACCCATTTCATTTACAACCTCCAAATGATGCCATTTCCTAGCAGAGTATTTAAAATTATGATTGCTAACCCATTAAATGCATGCATGAAAACCAGAATGCATTTACATAATCACAGATGGGAATTAATTTATCTGTTCTTTGTCTACTCCCATGTGGTATATTCATTCTGTGTGAGAAGGTTAAATGGAATTTTCATAGAACGTCCCTAGGAGATTTCAGAAACAGGAGCTCTAAATGATAAATACTTTACTTCTACCTCTGAAACACTTGGACCCCAGGTAGTATGAAGACTTTGCAAGAGCACTGGACTGCGAGACAGAAGAGAAGGTTCTAGAACAAACTGCATCTCACTCACTTATTAGTCCCTAACTCAGGAACTTCTTTTTTTTTTTTTTTAATTTTATTTTTAGAGCTTCCATTTTACTTTATTTTACTTTACATTACTCTATTGGTTTTGGCATACATTGACATGAATCTGCCATGGATGTACATGAACTCCCAAACATGAACCCCCCTCCCACCTCCCATCCCACATCATCCCTCTAGATCATCCCCATACACCAGCCCCAAGCATCCTGCATCCTGCATTGAACATAGACTGGCGATTCATTTCTTACATGATAGTATACATATTTCAGTGCTAGTCTCCCAAATCATCCCACCCTCTCCCTCTCCCTCTCCCTCTCCCTCAGAGTCCAAAAGC
>SJYX01004430.1:548447-567411 GCA_006410675.1 Oreotragus oreotragus
ATAAGGCAGTTCTATTTGCAATTTCTTAAGGAATCTCCACACTGTTCTCCATAGTGGCTGTACTAGTTTGCATTCCCACCAACAGTGTAAAAGGGTTCCCTTTTCTCCACACCCTCTCCAGCATTTATTGCTTGCAGACTTTTGGATCGCAGCCATTCTGACTGGTGTGAAGTGGTATCTCATTGTGGTCTTGATTTGCATTTCTCTGATAATGAGTGACGTTGAGCATCTTTTCATGTGTTTGTTAGCCATCCGTATGTCTTCTTTGGAGAAATGTCTATTTAGTTCTTTGGCCCATTTTTTGATTGGATCATTTATTTTTCTAGAATTGAGCTGTAAAAGTTGCTTGTATATTTTTGAGATTAGTTGTTTGTCAGTTGCTTCATTTGCTATTATTTTCTCCCATTCAGAAGGCTGTCTTTTCACCTTGCTTATAGTTTCCTTCGTTGTGCAGAAGCTTTTAATTTTAATTAGATCCCATTTGTTCATATTTGCTTTTATTTCCAGTATTCTGGGAGGCGAATCATAGAGGATCCTGCTGTGATTTATAGGAACTTCTTCAAGGGTACTTCAACTTCTCATGCACTCAAACACTATGTGGGTTGGTAGAAACACTGCTCCAGTGACTTAAGATTTATTTTATAGGATCACCAGAAAATCAAGTAGGCATGTCAAAAAAAAAAAAAATCTGAGAAATTATATAATCCAGAGTTAAAGGTCTGTGGCTGTTACAGAATACAAGTGCCTATTCTGGATCTACAGCTCTTATAGCCTGCTCCCAAGGCTGAGCCACACTGGAGCCTTAAGCCAGAGAAAAGATCAGCAAAATCAATTTAGGTAAATTGTCTTTAGGTAAATTGTGACATCTTGTTGGCCATGGATTTTGTTGCATTCATTTTGATTTAAAAAATTATTGCATTCACTACTGTCTTGATTACTAACTGTTCCGGGGACCTTTTAAGTTTTGCACGCCAAGCTTGAGCCTTACTTTCATCATCTTTGTCCTAGCCCTGTTTCTAGATCATTTCTCTAAGCCCACATGCATTGGTCCAGTTGACACGGAGGAAAAGAAATCAAAACACTCACATGCTTTACCTTCTCCTGTTTGGGGATATTAGGATTCAAACTGTGGCAAAGGAAATGAGTTCCTGAATGAGCATTTTGAGAGAACCCACTGTTCTCCCAATACTGCTCAAGGAGTAGTAGGAGATACAACTTCTCTAATGTAAAATACAGATAATCCTTCTGTTTATGAAAGCACACCAGAAGCAATTTGGGGACAGCTGATTTATGATCAGTTGTGAGAATACAACTTTATCACAATTATTGGCTGCACATTTTCATAGAGTGACTGTTATGGATTATTTCATGCATATCAAATTATGCATGACTGTTCTCGATTATTTCAAAGAAAACATATTTGCCCTAGACTGTGTTAGTCACTTAGTCATGCCCGACTCTCTGTGACCCCATGGACCATAGCCCACTAGGCTCCTCTGTCCATGGGATTTCTTAGGCAAGAATACTGGAGTGGGCAGTCATTTCCTTCTCCAGGGGATCTTCTTGACCCCTGGAGGCAGTGATCAGACCTGCTTCTCTTGCATCACAGGCAGATTCTTGACTGTGTGACCCACCAGGGCAGCCCATCCACCCTAAACAGAGACCACATATTACAAATCAGATCACGTCTCATGGTCCCTTTTCTTTTCTGAATCCTTTTCAACACCCCTCAGGCAGCAGCTCTCACAGACTGTAGGGGTGTGCAGCTTGGCTTTCTCTCTCACTGGTAGCATCTGGGTCTGGATTTCATATTCAGGTGATGATCACATACTAACTTCAGGCTGTACGTCTCTTGTGTTCTTATATTTCATGGAATTTAGCATGTTGATGTGCCCAGATTATTACTCAGTTCAGAAATCACTAAATGGATACATGAGTAAATGAATGAATAAATAAATAAAAAGATAATTTACAGAACTGTGAGCAAACCATCCCTAAGTAACTAGCCCTAAGCATTACAGGCTTTTCAAAATTCTCTCTGAAATTTAATTTTCTCCTTGAGTAGTAAGGAAAAAAACAAAATAAACCAGGCAATTTGGAGAATGTGTACATGACCTGGAAGCATTTTACAGAAAGGTAGCCTTGTAGTTTATGATTTGAAATGCTAAGGGGATCTCCATGGAATCCTTGGGTTGGTGTGTATACTATAATAATCCACGCTGAAGACCCTAAAGCAGACTAAACAGTGTAAGAACTTGGAACAGGAAATAAGTTAACATGTACATGAAAGTTATTAGTTGGGTCAGCAGTGAACGGAGTTATCTGGGGCTCATATGCCCACGGCACTGAACAAGCCAGTAAAATAGACATGGTCTGACCTTTAGATTTCACTGCACCATAATTAACTTTAAAAATCAGCTAAGCTGGCCGTCTGAGGGAGCAAAGCTCATTCACTCACAAGAATATAGCTTGAATATTAAGCTAGAAGTACACATACACTTTTAAAAATTAGGCAGTGGTCTTTATATAGAGAGCCTTGTAGAGTTTGAATATAGGTTTCACAAAATTATCAAATCTTCAAGATCTCAGATGCTTTAAGGAATACAAGTACATGGAGTGATCACTCATGCTGCTTAAAAATGCTTTTAAAAATATCAATGTGTCCCTAAAAATGGCCTTTGAACAATCAGCTCACTTTAAGAGATATCATAAACATTATATAGATACATATTTTAATGAAGTGCCAAAGAACTCACTAAATAGAATTGCTCTCAAGAAAGGAAGTTGACTAGCTACAATTATTCTATTTTTTTTGGGGGGGGGGATCTGAGTGTCCAATAAAATCATTGAGGGGTGGCTTTATGATGAAATGGTTTCAGAATCATGGGCCAGTTTTACAGTTTGCACAGCTTTCAGCGATAATGAACATGGCCTCTGTTGAGGCAAAAAAAGGGTACAAATCAAGGTATGGGAGTCAACTCTCCTGAGAGACTGGCCTTCATGCAGGGCCTGCCTGTATCCCTGAGTCTGTCATTCCCTACAAACAGGGGAGATATGCCCTTTTCATTCCCTGCTCTTGGAGTAATTACAGGCTCACATAATGGGTCAGCAGGGCACCTGGGGCTTCTATACACCAAGAGGAGAAAAATCAATGTCAGCGCTGAAGAAAACATCCCAGTGGCCATGTCAAGAAGCACTCCCTCTTGTCCCAGGGAATCCTCAAGACCCTAATTTCACCTCCAGTAAAAAGCAAACAGTGTCTTAGCATTAAGACTACACATTTTATCCCCATCCTGGGAGGATGGCTAAGGAACAAGACAACAAACAAGTCAGGCAACTGTGAGCTGCCCTCTGTGTTTTCTTGGCTAAGTAGCCATGCGGGAAATCAAATATTTTCAACAAATATCTTTGTGTACTTATTGTTCCCAGTATGCTGGTGTGTGACTAGCAGTCCAGAGAATTATTTATGCAAAGATCACCTTGCCCCTTTTTTTCAGATCTAATAAGATTTTGAGTTAACGTGCTGTTAAAGTGTCCCAAGAAGGTCTATGGACGTAGCAGTCATCTAACGCCTCTCATTTTGCTCCATGCAGTCTTTCATCGCTCAGTCCCAAGAGTTAATATAACTGGAAACTTGGGTCAGTCGCTGTTCGTCTGCGTGACTTTGTGTCATCGCAGCTTCCCTTGGCATCATGAATAAGCACACTGCCAGATACAAGCACACGTGTGTAGGCCCTCCAACACAACTCCAGGGAGAGGACAGACATGTCATCCATCCTTCATGTTCAGAATCAACCTTGGGCTCCACTGTTTTGACTAGCTAGAAGGAGATGCTTCTCTGACACAAGTTCAAGATTATAACAGTTTCCAATTTAATCTGATTCTGCTATATCTCACCAGTAAAGCAAAATTAAACTGCTGTCAAGGTAGACAAGAAGGCAGCCATCCAAACAATTGATCACGATGTAGAAAGAAACTAAGGCAAACAGGGCTCTGGAATAAAAGGGTACGTTTCCTCCACCACCAGGAAATGACATTCACTCAGAAGTGAATCCTGAGAACATTCTCTGAGTGGACAATGTTTCAAAATGTCAGATATAAAAGGAAGGTAGCCATTTCCCTATTTTAATACAGCCACTCCCCATTCCCCCTGGCATTGTTTGCAACCTCTTCATCGGAAGCTAAGTATTAGGATTAGATTATTAAGCTTGTCAAGAGACGGCACAGGTACCAGGGAGCGCTGACCTCTGAGACAAGTGCATTCTTCCCTGCCATCATGTCCCTCTCCCAGCCTCTCAGCCCCGTCCTTCCTGCATCTTCTCCTGCCTGTGCTCCCCTCTCATTCTCTCCTCTTTGCTTCCACTGCTACAGCTGAAAGTTTTTCTCTCCTGTCTTTTTCTTTTCTGTGGCCACTATGGCATTTGAAACTAAAATACTGCCACACATTCCCATTTAGTTAGAATTGATATTTTTTAAAATGTAAACTGATATGCATATCTCCTGATACTCAGATGAATCGCAGACATCTCTTTTATACTCTGTTCTCATCTGACACTTAATGGCACGTGGGGGAGGAGAAGGGATGGACTCTCCTAAGCTAGTGTTAACTCGTGTTCCCACACCCTTTAACTGAGATTAGGTAGGCCCCCTGATGTTTCAGAGATGGATATGGCTCATTTATGTCCATGTTCATTACAATAAAACTAATATTTAATAACAACAGAATTGATATTTATTACCTTCTTGCTATGACTCTGAGGCAACTATTCCTGGATTTAAAGCTTTCTTTAGGAAGCTACTAGATGTAGGGCCAAGGACAAGTTACTGAATTCCTATCTATTTTAGAGAAATGAAGGATATGGATATACATATATACATTCACACATATATATCACATATATATGCTCAACAAATATTAGCTTATTATGATTAGTACTAGCATAGTATTAGCCCTGAGCAAGCTGTTCTGTGTAGGCTTTCTCATTAATCCTCATTCTCATTTTACAGATTAGAAAATCAAGACTCAGGTTTTACTTGCTAAAACAGTACGGCTAGGGTTAGCAATGCCAGAACTGAAACTCAGTTCAATGTGACTACACAAGCTATTCATTGCATTATTGGGGACTTGGTGGTAAAGTAGTATTTTTTAAATGTTCTAGATTACAGTGTAGTTGGATATAGAAATGACACCATAAGTAGCTGGAAGGCCTCTTACTGGCCAAATATGGGACAATCTGAATATCAAAACAAAATGCTCTGAAGGTCCATATTCTCCCCAAATTCATACGTTGGAAACCCCAATGGGACATTAGGAGGTGGGGTTTTTGAGAGTGATTATGCCGGAAGGGTTGAGACCTCATAAGCAGGAGTGGAACCCTTACAAAAGACTCCCTCATCCTTCCCTATATGAAGGTACCACCCGAGCATGTAACCCAGAAAAGGGCCATTCCTGACCATGCTAGCGCTCTGACCTTAAACTTCTAACCTCCAGGAATATTAGAAATACATTTATGCTGTTTATAAGGCGCTCATCTGTAATATTATGTTATGGCAGATCAGGCAGACTAATACGGCATACAGACTAGATATATTTGAGGCCTTTTAATGACACACTGAAGTTAATTCATGTACTTGAATCTGGTCCAGTTTATTGGTGAATTTGTCTATCGTTCTCAATCAAGTCTAAGCTCCTTGCAAACAGACCTTTTAATATGACAGCATGCCTTGTGTGTAGTAGGTTGCATACACACTTGGTGCTCAGTCATGTCCGACTCTTTGTGATCCCATGGACTATATAGCCTGCCAGGCTCCTCCATTTATGGAATTTTCCAGGCAAGGACACTGGAGTGGGTTGCCATTTCCTACTCCAGGGGTCTTCCTGACCCAGGGACCGAACCTGGGTCTCTTGTATCTCCTGTACTGCAGGCAGATTCTTTACCACTGTGCCACTTGGGAAGGCCATGTACTAGGTAGACACCTTTAGTGAGTGAATGACAGTCACTCAGTCATGTCCCACTCTTTGTGACCCCATGGACTGTGGCCTGGCAAGCTCCTCTCTCCATGGAATTCTCCAGGCAAGAATACTGGAATGGGTTGCCATTTCCTTCTCCAAGACACTTTTAAGTTTTCTTTAAACAAATGACTTTATAATTGGTCAAGATGAGCAGAGGACTTGTACATGGCAGCAGGATATAATGTGGGCCTGAAGACTAGACAATAAAAAAGGGAGATGGGGAAGCAACAAGCTAACTTCTCCATCTACCATAAGTGGCTCACTTCATATCTCTGAATGCACTCATGATAGAAAAAACTGAATACAGAAGATGTATAAGTTTAAACCAAAAACTGTCTGTGTTAGCTCTTGGATATATATACATATATATATATACATACACACATATCATTATCATCTTGGATATAAAATTATATCTATTAAGTAATTTATTACTGAATGGACAAATTAGTAGAACAACTCTCTTTTTGTCATACTAGTTTTTCCTTCTTTCAACCCATTGCTTAGTATCATTCCCTAAAAGCTCATTTCAAATACCATAAAAGCCATCTTTACATTGTGCTTCATCATTTTTCACTTTCCCCCTTCTCTTTCTCTTGCTATGTATTTCCAGCTACATTATTTAACTTTGTAAATCTTTTGAGAATGCAGTTTGTATAAAATGCAGCACTCTAAATATTAATACAGTTTACTTATTATAGAGTAGTTGCGATATTTTTAGCACAGTAATTATGGTCATGCTATCATTGACAAGGATCATAATAATAATTATCATATCATAAACTGTATGATGACTTTTGAAACAATTGCTGATGCTCTCTGCTTCATTTCTCCTTTCTTTCTGTCCTGCCTCCTTCTCTTCCTATTGATATTTTCTGGAATAAGTTTAAAAGGATCCAGAACCAACTATAAGACTCTAAACTCCAATAATTAATTTGGGTTTCCCATGAAAATAATGTAAATACTAGGGATTTAAAAATAATAACATTTACATACATAATATCCCCTCCTTTTTGGACTTCCTCCCCATTCAGCTCACCACAGTGAATATATGCATATGTACAGTTGATTTGTTTTGCTGTAGAGGAGAAACTAAGGCCATGTAAAGCAACTATACCCCCCAAAATTAATTTTAAAAGGTATAAATGCTTTTTCATTCATATAGAGATAAAATGTTGCAGAAGAGAAAATAATATTTGTCTTGACAGAGGTTTACAGAAAGATAGTCACCAGACCCACAGAGACAGCTGGATTATCACATCCCCTCCAGTGTCTGGCCAGCACTAAAAAGTTTGCAACAACTGGCCACAACATCTCCCATTTTAGTAAAAAGGAAGCCTGAATTGTAACTTGGGTAAGATGGTTTTGGTGGACACTAGTCCCCATTTTCTGCTGGCTTTTCAAGTATAGTCACCATTCCTTGTTCAAACAAACAAAATAAAAAATAACCCATTCTTCCTTGCATAGTCATGTCCTACTCTTTGTGACCCCATAGGCTGTAGCCCACCAGACTCCTGCATCCATGGGATATTTCCCAGGCAAGAATCCTGGAATGGGTTGCCATTTCCTACTTCAGGAGATCTTCCCAACCCATATTGAACACATACCTCTTCCATCTCCTACACTGGCAGGTGGATTCTTTACCTCTAGTACCACCTGGGAAGCCCATGAAAATAACAATATTAGTAAAAATTCAGATATTGAACAGCTGTAAATGAAACTCAACTTTCATGTTATGCTCAACTGGGTATCTGACTGGGCAATTGTGAGGTTTATCCCGTCTGACTCACTTGAAAGCTGCCCTTCTCCTCCTGATATAACCACAACTACTGTGCATTTTCATGGAATGGTTTCTTGTACATTTCCACGCATTCCTTCTCATGTATTCACTTGAGAAGTATTTCCTGAGTGTCTACTCTGCATATGTCTTAGAAGACCAAGTTGTTTGCATTTGAGGTAGGCTGAATAAGGCTCCCTGTTCCCCAAATAAAGGATCCACGTCCTAATCCTTGAATAGTATAAGTATGTAAATTTACATGATAGAAGAAACTTTATGGATGTGAATCAATTAACAATCTTGAGATGATCTTAGCCTGGATTATCTGGGTGAAGCCAGTGCAACCACTACAATCCTTCTGAGAGGAGACAGCGGGGCAGAATCAGTTGTAGGAGAAGTGACAACAGAAATACGAGGCAACGAAAGGATGAGGCCACGGGCCAGGGAATGCAGGCAGTTTCTCCACACTAAGAAAAGATGACAAAACTGATTCTCCTTCAGAGGTTCCATTAGGAATCATCCCTGCCAACACCTTGACTGTAGCCAGGAGAATGATTCCAAACTTCTAACCTTCAGAACTGTTAGGATGGTACATTTGTGTTAGAGCTGCCTCTTAGTTTGGGGTAATGTGTTATGGCAGCAGTAGTAAATAGTTTCATTTCATTTTCTTAGAACAACTTTAAAAATCTGTCTGAAAGCCTTTCC
Organism: Oreotragus oreotragus; assembly: GCA_006410675.1. Lineage (NCBI taxonomy): Eukaryota > Metazoa > Chordata > Mammalia > Artiodactyla > Bovidae > Oreotragus > Oreotragus oreotragus. The sequence goes on from SJYX01004430.1 coordinate 556,943, forward strand.
CCTACCAATTCTACCTGCAGAGGCAGTTACTTCCTCAGAGATGGACAAAGGACTCCCATGGGGAGACACAGAGACCATCCAATCCAGTGTCTTCCAGAAAATGAGTGAGCAGTTATCTCTACATTTTGACATGATGTGGGGAGTGCTCTTCACTCCCTTCAGACTTTATTTTATGGTTAATCACTTCTCATGAAAAGAGAACCAACAATGACAATGGAAATACATTTATATTTAACCTTTATTACAAATTGCAAAGCAAAACATCCATTCTAATCAGGGCATTAAACATGTATAGAAACATTTTATACTTTAATTAGAAAACAGATAAATAAGCTTTGTTAAATTCTGCTGCCATCTCTCATTAAAATTCTTATAAGATTCTAAGTTAGCAGCAGAAGCTAACTGCACCCTCAGAATTTGTAATAATGACAATACATAATATAAATAATGCTAAGATTTCATTTTACAGAGCTCTAGAGTAGGGGAATTTTAATTTAATGTTGTTATATTATTACTATCCTGTTCTATTTATTTAACCCAGTTGAGTACACTCATATGTAACCTCAGTAAATATTAAATATAAGTAGAAAATAAGATTAGAACAGTTAGACTTTTAGAAATTATTTAAAATGTCTCTGTGTTCAAGGAAAAATTAATAAAGAATGATGGGACCACTGGAGATGTCCTCAACAGATATTTATGCAAATATCCTATAACTCTCTCTGCCGAAACCCTCCATCCTGGATCTCTAAGCTGCATTCATTCTTATTGAGGCAAGAATTATCTGCAATTATTGTATAAAATTCCATCAAAGTTTCATTGAACAATTTATGAGTTTAGTTTTGAGCTGATGCTATGAATTTGAGTACAAATTTAAGAATTCCACAGGGACTCTCAGACTTTTGACAATCCTATGATGTGTTGTCAAAAAATAATACAAAGCAAGAAAGCTGATGAATCTTTCCAGTCATCAGAATCAGGGCTGAAAGTGAAAGATTCCTAGAGGAAAACATGACCTGCAGGTCTATGACCTTCTAGGTCTAGTGCCTTAAAAAGCCAGATCACCTTCAGGAGAGGAATGAGAAAAATAAATAGTACATATTTCATTACAAAGTTCTTTCTGCCTGTCAAGACACTCTCTGTACACATTCTCTTCCACCAACTCATTCAACATGTACAAGACAAGTCTTACTACAAAATAAACAGGTTTCATCCTTTAACTCAAATAGATAAGCTTAAATACTCTCTTTTTGGGCTAGCATACCTTGAGAAAATCTGACTATTACTACAAAGTGAAAGGGCTTAAAAAGGAAAGCACATCACTGATGAGCATTATTCATTTCAGTTTTAAGCATTTCTCATTGATAATTCTATGAGTATTGTTTTTTTTCATTTTCGATTATTATTATTTTTTAATTTTAGCAATGAACCCCACTACCAAGGGATTCTCCTGTTAATGATTCTCTTGTAGTGACTCGGTTACTGTTGCCAAGGAAACAGCCCTGTTGCAAGAGTTAAGCAGACTTTTTCATCTGGTGAGAGGATGATGGGAACGGATGAGGGAGTTGAGGAAGGTCAGGCGTTTACCACTGAATACAAATCCGTCATGCCTAATAGATGAAGCTTTTTAGTTTCTATGCTGTTCAGGCTACTCCCAGCAGTCAAGGAGAAAACACAAAAGACACTCACGCATGAATGTCAATGAGCCCGCGCTGGCAACGGTGGGGCACTCATATGTGCCACAGCAGCTGACTAGGCTTGGTGACGAGGCTTGGCTACGCATGAAAAGATAAGTTAAATAGGTTGTCACTAACTACAGAAGGTCAGAATCTAAATCCTGAGGGAATCTTAACAAGATCAGACAGATGGGATTTGGTTGATCTATCCTCTTCACATGCCCGAGCTTCTTTCTCTGAGGTCAGAGTTCAAAATTTGTCATGAGCTCCAACGTATTGAGTTGAGTCTTGTCAGAAGACTCTGAGAAGATGGTATTTTGATGTCTGTTGGCAAATACTATATACCAAGGTTTTATTTAGAGCAATGTGTCATGCATTTGTAATAGGTTCTTTTAAATGTTTTGCCATTACTGATGTAAGATTATTTTAATGTTACTATTTATAGTAATAACAATAATATAGTAATGTATAATATGGTGGTTTAGCCACTAAGTCATATCCGACTCTTGTGACCCCATGGACTATAGCCCACTAGGTTCCTCTGTCTATGGAATTCTCCAGGCAAGTACTGGAGTGGATGGCCATTTCCTTCTCCAGAGGATCTTCCCGTCTCAGGAACTGAACCCAGGTCTCCTGCACTGCAGGCAGACTCTTAATCGACTGAGCTACAAGGGAAGCTCAATATACAATATAGCACTACAGTAAAGTCAAAGTATGTATATTTAATAGCAATGAAGCTGCGTAATTGGGAGACAGAATGCATCTTTGAATCTACTTGTGTGATTCAGTTACCTGTATTGTTTGTGTATGTTGTGTGTGTGTGTGTGTGTATTTAGATACAACTGAGTAGTAATTCATTTCCTCAACAAGTGTTCCAGGATCTGTGACATATCAGATTCTGTGATGTGTCCTGGTATACCCATATTGGCATGGATACATAAAAGAAAAATAAACCTCCTTAACTCAGAGAGATAGATAAGTAGACTAATAATGAAAAATAAAATATCTATGTGAAATATAATCAATCCAAGTAATATCATAAAAGGTTTTTATAGAGGTTGGATCTTGAGCTTCACTCACTCACAAAGCAATTACAGATTCAGTTTCTTCCTTACTCTGTCAAAATATCTACCTAGGAGATGATTATTCCTAAAATGAAATGTTGCTATAAAGTAAAAAACTTATGTATTACATCAGGTTTGTAAGTTACAAGAAAAAATTTTTTAATAAGTATATGATGCTGTATTTGCTTACTACTGTCCATTTTCTAACCATGGATTAATCACTAATTCCTCTAATAATTTATTAGGTTGGTGCAAAAGTAATTGTGGTTTTGCATTGTTGAACTTTGCCACTTGATGGCAAGATAAATTCTTAAATAAACATGGTTATGTTATGCATCATTTTAATGCACATATTTCATTTTATATTTTTTTGCTAATGACATTACTTGCTGTTTGGTTTATATTTATTTTACACTAGGAAATAATGTTAGACAAAAGGCAAATTTGAGCAATTTTCTTATCTGCACTCAAAAAGGGTCATAAACTAGCAGAGACAACTTGCAGCCCTGACAATGCATCTGGCCCAGGTGATGCTAAGGAACCTACAGTGCAGTGGTGGTTCAGTAAGTTTTGCAAAGGAGATGAGAGCTTTGAAGGTGAGGAGCAGCCATCAGAAGGTGACAACGACCGGCTGAGAGCATTATCCAAGCTGATCCTCTTACAGGTTCCTCACAAGCTGCCAAAGGACTCGATGTCAACCATTCTATGGTCATTCAGCATCTGAAGCAAACTGGAAAGGTGGTAAAGCTTGATAAGTGGGTACCTTATGAGCTGACCGCAAATCAAAAATCTCATCCCTTCTACATAACAACAAACCATTTCTCGGTTGGATTGTGATCTGCAACAAAAAGATTGTATACGACAACCATCTATGACCAGCTCAGTGGTCGACTGAGAAGAAGCTCCAAAGCACTTCCCAAAGCCAAAATTGCCCCGAAAAAGTCAGGGTCACTGTCTGTTGGTCTGTTGCCCATTGGAGCCTCTACAGCTTTCTGAATCCTGGTGAAACCAGAAGTACAGCAAATCAAAGAGACACACCATGACTGCAATGCCCGCAGCCATTGCTGATCAACAGAAAGGGCCCAATTCTTCTTCATGACAACGCCCAACTGTGTATCACACAACCAATGCCTCAAAAGTCATCAATTGAGCTACAAAGCTTTACATCACCCACCATATTCACCTGGCCTCTCCCCAACCAACTACCACTTCTTCAAGTATCTTGACAACTTTTTCCAGGGAAAATGCTTTCACAACCAGAAGGAGACAGGAAAAGCTTTCCAAGAGTTCATCGTATCCAGAGGCATGGATTTTTATGCTATATGAATAAACAATTTTATTTTCATTGGCAAAAATGCACAGATTGTAATGGTTCCTATTTTGATTAATAAAGATATGTCTGAGCCTAGTTCAGTTCAGTTCAGTCACTCAGTCGTGTCCGACTCTTTGCGACCACATGAATCGCAGCACGCCAGGCCTCCCTGTCCATCACCATCTCCCAGAGTTCACTCAGACTCATGTTCATCAAGTCCGTGATGCCATCCAGCCATCTCATCCTCGGTCGTCCCCTTCTCCTCCTGCCCCCAATCCTTCCCAGCATCAGTCTTTTCCAATGAGTCAGTTCTTCGCATGAGGTGGCCAAAGTACTGGAGTTTCAGCTTTAGCATCATTCCTTCCAAAGAAATCCCAGGGCTGATCTCCTTCAGAATGGACTGGTTGGATCTCCTTGCAGTCCAAGGGACTCTCAAGAGTCTTCTCCAACACCACAGTTCAAAAGCATCGATTCTTCGGCGCTCAGCTTTCTTCACAGTCCAACTTTCACATCCATACATGACCACAGGAAAAACCATAGCCTTGACTAGGCGGACCTTAGTCGGCAAAGTAATGTCTCTGCTTTTGAATATACTATCCAGGTTGGTCATAACTTTTCTTCCAAGGAGTAAGCGTCTTTTAATTTCATGGCTGCAGTCACCATCTGCAGTGATTTTGGAGCCCCAAAAAATAAAGTCTGACACTGTTTCCACTGTTTCCCCATCTATTTCCCATGAAGTGATGGGACCGGATGCCATGATCTTCGTTTTCTGAATGTTGAGCTTTAAGCCAACTTTTTCACTCTCCTCCTTCACTTTCATCAAGAGGCTTTTTAGCTCCTCCTCACTTTCTGCCATAAGGGTGGTGTCATCAGCATATCTGAGGTTATTGATATTTCTCCCGGCAATCTTGATTCCAGCTTGTGTTTCTTCCAGTCCAGCGTTTCTCATGATGTACTCTGCATATAAGTTAAATAAGCAGGGAGACAATATACAGCCTTGACGTACTCCTTTTCCTATTTGGAACCAGTCTGTTGTTCCATGTCCAGTTCTAACTGTTGCTTCCTGACCTGCATACAGATTTCTCAAGAGGCAGGTTAGGTGGTCTGGTATTCCCATCTCTTTCAGAATTTTCCACAGTTTATTGTGATCCACACAGTCAAAGGCTTTGGCATAGTCAATAAAGCAGAAATAGATGTTTTTCTGGAACTCTCTTGCTTTTTCCATGATCCAGCGGATGTTGGCAATTTGATCTCTGGTTCCTCTGCCTGTTCTAAAACCAGCTTGAACATCAGGGAGTTCACGGTTCACATATTGCTGAAGCCTGGCTTGGAGAATTTTGAGCATTACTTTACTAGCGTGTGAGATGAGTGCAATTGTGCGGTAGTTTGAGCATTCTTTGGCATTGCCTTTCTTTGGAATTGGAATGAAAACTGACCTTTTCCAGTCCTGTGGCCACTGCTGAGTTTTCCAAATTTGCTGGCATATTGAGTGCAGCACTTTCACAGCATCATCTTCCAGGATTTGAAACAGCTCAACGGGAATTCCATCACCTCCACTAGCTTTGTTCTTAGTGATGCTTTCTAAGGCCTACTTGACTTCACATTCCAGGATGTCTGGCTCTAGATTAGTGATCACATCATCATGATTATCTGGGTCATGAAGATCTTTTTTGTATAGTTCTTCTGAGTATTCTTGCCACCTCTTCTTAATATCTTCTGCTTCTGTTAGGTCCAGACCATTTCTGTCCTTTATCGAGCCCATCTTTGCATGAAATGTTCCCTTGGTATCTCTAATTTTCTTGAAGAGATCTCTAGTCTTTCCCATTCTGTTGTTTTCCTCTATTTTTTGTACTGATAGCTGAAGAAGGCTTTCTTATTTTTTAGGATTTAAAATTCTAATTTAAAATTTTAATTCTAATTTTAAATTGTGGTCTAAAGCCACAATTATGTTTGCACCAACCATTTATTTTTGCATTTGCATCTCTGAGGGGGAAGCAGAAATTAAGAGGAGAAAGGATGATATTTAAATAGCTCATTCACTTAGGGCATTGGTTCCCAAAACTTGAATTTAGAGTTACTTGTGTTGCTTGTTAAAAATACAGCTGTCTGGCCATATTAAGGTTTTCAGAAACTCATCAGGTATTCTGATGATAAATACTATTTTAAATGCTTTATAAATGTCCACTATTCATTAACACTAACCTCTTCTCTAAATTTTGAAGTTGAAGAAGTTTCTTTGATCAAAAGGATAATGAGTTTATAAATAATGAAAAAATTATTCAATAGTTAGCTGCTATTATACTAAATCTGTAAGATTTTTTTAAATTTCATAGTAAAGATAGTTCACAGCATTCTTAATGACCTCAAAGTCTAAAATGAGAAATCAGCAAGTATTTCAGTCCCAAAGAGTTTTACTAACGGTATTTAGAATTCATGAAATTTTAAAGCAATCTATATATCATCTATTTACCTACCTAGCTATCTATCTATCTTTCAACCTACCTTCCTATTAAAAAATAAAGTGGATTTTTTTCTTGCTGTTAAAGAAAGGCCAAATAATTTTTTTTAATACTGTTCTCTTCAGTGTCATCACTGTCTCAATATTTTAGAGAGATGGATAACTAGATGAAGCTGCTTGGATGACTTTTGGCTATATGAGTTCTAAACATACTGAACATCAAATTTATTGGAAGTCTTTGGTTTACATTTTCTACCTTAAAATTGAGAGAACCTACTAAGAGAGCGCTTCTGTCTTACATTCACATGTTGTAGATAGTTGGGGCTCAAGTCCTACTGACAATGAGTTCCTGGAGGAATGAAACAGTGCCTCATGATTTGTAGCTGATGCTGGAATTCTGCACCAGCTCCTGGCATTCTATTAGGACGTGGCTGCCATATTTGCTGTGAACACAATGACCTCAGGACATACGTGATCTATAGGGGGCAGGGCTGTACATTAACTGTGGAGTATACCACCACAGTGTAGTCTAAAATTTGCTTAAATTTTAAGATATTCTAGATACACTGTGAAGAAATTACTACGCTTAGTAGCTCGGTTGAACAGGTTAGGGTGCTCTTCGGATCAGCAAACACTACACTTCCCTCCTGCTGCTGCTGCTGCCCTGGAGCATCCATCAGGACAGCAGTTCTAGCACAGTTCTTTGCACAGTGCAGAGTGTTGGGGCAACCTCTGGCACCTTTAGAGGATATTCGTAACTATCAGAAAGCCAGACTGTGCGCCAGACTCACAAACTAGTATTTAGAATTCTCTTTGTTATCGAAGTAATGTAGACAGCTAGCTACTTGCTTCTAAAGATATGTTTGCTATTAATCAACATGTGCACACTGCTATGTTTAAGGTGGATAACCAACAATGACCTAGTGTATAGCACAGGGAACTGCTCAATGTTACATAGCGACCTAAATGGGAAGGGAATCGAAAGAGACAGGAAAATATGAATACACCCAGCTGACTCACTTTGTTCTACAGCAGAAAATTACATTGTAAAGCAATTATACCCTTTTTTTTTTAATATGCTGGATCCAGCACACAAATTGTCACTCTTACTTGGGATAACTGGAAAACATAAAGGAACTGAGGTTTGGGGACAGAATAGCGTGTTAAAACACACAGCCAAGAAAAATAAATGTTGTGATGATGTAGATGAGGAGGAGGAGGAAGAGATGATGATGAATTTTTGCATTTTTAAAAATCAGTGATGTTGTGAGGTAGTCGGGATAAAAAAGCAACAGAGACAATCTGAGAATCGGTCTCTAGTAAACGCTGCTATGAAGGGGAGAGAAGGATGTGTGTCACGCGGGTAGGTGGACTCGGAAGACAGTGAGGCACGGATGGAACGTTGTGGCTGCGGTTGGTGTTCAGCTGCTAAGTTGTCTGACTCTTCGCTGCCCCATGGACTGCAGCACACCAGTTTCCCCTGACTTCCACTGTCTCCCAGAGTCTGCTCAGATTCATGTCCATTGGGGCGGTGCTACTATAGAATTTAGGGGTCCACTAAAGCAGGAATGTTAATAGGATAACTCAGGATAAGAGAGTAGGAGTTCAGTGGGGCAGGACACAGAAGCCAGATACTGCTTGTGAACTAGTCCCAGGCCAGAAAACGGGGGAAAACAGAGCTAGGATATGCGTATTCCAAAGTAAAATAAATATTTTGTACATGTCACCTGGAATCTATGAGGGCAAGACTTCTTTGAAAACAGGGCTAAGAGAGTTAAATCAAAATATCCATTATTACTAATACAGATGTCTTTGATAGTGCCTTTATTTAGCATACTGTTCAGTGATCTATTAGTGAACAAAAAAAGTTAAAAGGACTTAATGTATTTTACTACTTGTCTACCTGATTCAATTTTTACCCTAAAGTAATATGTTCCTCAACTATGATTTCTTTTAAATGGTCATGGTGGGCAAAGCTCTACTGTATATGAAAGTGAAAATTAAGCGAAGTAATTTTATACTATAACATGGTTACAGTGAAAGAGACAAGTCTGTTCGGGAAAAGGGTCTCTTCGGAGAGTTAAATCTTAATCATCAGGAAAAATGATTACTAATACAGCTAGAGTCAGTCAGAACTGTATAACAGTTCTGATTACATTTGTAAACAATTTATGAGGTTTACATTTTCAGATGTGGATTACATTATTTACTACATTTAGTGCTTTCTATTTTAAAAGTAGAATGCGGCTAAAGACCCACAAGACTTCTACATTGCATAAATTGATAAGGACAGGGTAGTCTGAAGAATACAATTGAAAGCCCCCCTTGAATCGTATGAAATAAAATGAATGAAAAGAAGGATAAGTTCAGAGAGTACTATGGAAGAGGAAATGGTGAGTCGTTTGCATTTGAATTGAATNTGTCCTGGTATACCCATATTGGCATGGATACATAAAAGAAAAATAAACCTCCTTAACTCAGAGAGATAGATAAGTAGACTAATAATGAAAAATAAAATATCTATGTGAAATATAATCAATCCAAGTAATATCATAAAAGGTTTTTATAGAGGTTGGATCTTGAGCTTCACTCACTCACAAAGCAATTACAGATTCAGTTTCTTCCTTACTCTGTCAAAATATCTACCTAGGAGATGATTATTCCTAAAATGAAATGTTGCTATAAAGTAAAAAACTTATGTATTACATCAGGTTTGTAAGTTACAAGGAAAAAATTTTTAATAAGTATATGATGCTGTATTTGCTTACTACTGTCCATTTTCTAACCATGGATTAATCACTAATTCCTCTAATAATTTATTAGGTTGGTGCAAAAGTAATTGTGGTTTTCCATTGTTGAACTTTGCCACTTGATGGCAAGATAAATTCTTAAATAAACATGGTTATGTTACGCATCATTTTAATGCACGTATTTCATTTTATATTTTTTTGCTAATGACATTACTTGCTGTTTGTTTTATATTTATTTTACACTAGGAAATAATGTTAGACAAAAGGCAAATTTGAGCAATTTTCTTATCTGCACTCAAAAAGGGTCATAAACTAGCAGAGACAACTTGCAGCCCTGACAATGCATCTGGCCCAGGTGATGCTAAGGAACCTACAGTGCAGTGGTGGTTCAGTAAGTTTTGCAAAGGAGATGAGAACTTTGAAGGTGAGGAGCAGCCATCAGAAGGTGACAACGACCGGCTGAGAGCATTATCCAAGCTGATCCTCTTACAGGTTCCTCACAAGCTGCCAAAGGACTCGATGTCAACCATTCTATGGTCATTCAGCATCTGAAGCAAACTGGAAAGGTGGTAAAGCTTGATAAGTGGGTACCTTATGAGCTGACCGCAAATCAAAAATCTCATCCCTTCTACATAACAACAAACCATTTCTCGGTTGGATTGTGATCTGCAACAAAAAGATTGTATACGACAACCATCTATGACCAGCTCAGTGGTCGACTGAGAAGAAGCTCCAAAGCACTTCCCAAAGCCAAAATTGCCCCGAAAAAGTCAGGGTCACTGTCTGTTGGTCTGTTGCCCATTGGAGCCTCTACAGCTTTCTGAATCCTGGTGAAACCAGAAGTACAGCAAATCAACGAGACGCACCATGACTGCAATGCCCGCAGCCATTGCTGATCAACAGAAAGGGCCCAATTCTTCTTCATGACAACGCCCAACTGTGTATCACACAACCAATGCCTCAAAAGTCATCAATTGAGCTACAAAGTTTTACATCACCCACCATATTCACCTGGCCTCTCCCCAACCAACTACCACTTCTTCAAGTATCTTGACAACTTTTTCCAGGGAAAATGCTTTCACAACCAGAAGGAGACAGGAAAAGCTTTCCAAGAGTTCATCGTATCCAGAGGCATGGATTTTTATGCTATATGAATAAACAATTTTATTTTCATTGGCAAAAATGCACAGATTGTAATGGTTCCTATTT
>SJYX01004431.1:0-69906 GCA_006410675.1 Oreotragus oreotragus
AAAGGTGGTGTCATCTGCCTATCTGAGGTTATTGATATTTCTCCCGGCAATCTTGATTCCAGCTTGTGTGCTTAGGAGAATGCAGAAGGAAGTAACTGCTCCTGGGGTGGGAGAAGGAACATCCTTCAGTTTGCATCAAGGTTTAGGAGAAGAGAGGGGGAATCATGGCTCGGTTAATGTTGGGACAAAGTGTCGCTGGTAAGTTCAGGTTTTGGTTTCCAAGGGACTTCAGTTCAAATCCTGCACTGGCCATTCACTGGTTTCGTTGGACAAGTCCGCTAATGATAATAAATAATATTCATGGAGGAACACTGTGTGTCAGGCACTCTTTTAAGTGCTTTAGATGTCCTAATTAACTCCTGACAACAGTCTTATGAGGTAGGTACTCTAATTTCTTCCAGTTTATAGATGCAGAAACTGAGGCACAGAGTAGTTAAGTCACTTGCCCAAGATCAACAAACTTTTATTAAGTGGAGGAGCTATTTCCAACAGAGCCTGCTGTATATCTCACATCCTTCCAGTCAATTCCTTTTCCTATTTAAGTTAGAGCAGGTTTCTGAACTCTATGTGATATGATAAATCATAGGGTTTTTCATGCATGTTGTCACACATATATAAAGAATTTAATGCTACATAAATGGTAGATATTATTAATATTTAATGAGATATAAGATTATAAAATGAAGATCAATTTTAAAATAATTGAGAAAGTATGAAACCACATTGGAAAATGGTGTATGGATTTTTTTTAACAGTATGGATGGATGATTTTCTTTTTCCTTTTTTAAAAATTTATTTAATCTTTTTTTTGACTGTGCTGGGTCTTTTTTGCTGCAGGCCCTTGTCTCTGCTTGCAGCACGTGGGCTCTAGGTGCCCGGGCTTCAGCAGCTGTGGCATGTAGGGTCAGTGGAAACTGGTGTGTGGATTTTTAAAAACTATATGATTTGCAGAGAAAAAGTTGCAAATATGGTTCAGATATTTTGTCCTGAACCATTTGAGGGTAAAGGATAACTTGATACCTCATCATCCCCAAACACTTTAGTGCATATTTCCTACAACAAGGACTTTCTGCTATGTGATGCACACATCCGAATAAAATTAATATGATACAGAACTATCATCTAATCCTCAGACCCCCTTCAGGTTTGTCGATATGCCAAATAATGTAACTTCCAGCTATAAGATCTTTGCATTCGGATTGTTCTGTTTCTTTCAGTGTGGAACAGTTCTTCAGTCTTTACTCAACTTTCTTGTCTTTGACGTGTTTGAAGATAGCAGGGCAACTGTTTTCTGACATGTTCCTCCATCTGGGTTTAGTTGAGGTTTCCTCATGATTCTATTTAGGTTTTGGCAGGAAAATCAAACACCAGTAATGGCATGTTCTCACCGACATCTGGCCAGGTGACATGGCACTGTGATTTGTCCCCTCGCTGACGGTGTTCACTCTGCATGCTTGATTCAGGTGGCATCTGCTGGGCTTCACATCTGTAGAGTTACTCTTTTTTGCCTTTTACCATGTATTTTGTAGAGAGGCACTTTGAAGTTAGGTAAATGTCGTATTCCTCATCAGACTTTTCTTTTAAAAAAATTTTTTTTTCATTGAGGTATAGTTCATGGACAATATTTCATGTTTAAGGTGTAAAACACAGTGTTTCAGAATTTTTAAAGATTATACTCCATTTACAGTTATTACAAAATATTGGCTACAGCCCCTGTGCTGTACAATATATCCTTGTACCTTTTTTATTTCATGTACATTAGTTTGTATACATATAGACTTCCAATTTATTTTTCTCTTGTATTGAACAGGTTATAATCTATTGCTTTATTTTTAACTGAGATGTAATTCACATGCCATTAAAATCGCCCTACAAAAATAGATAATAAAAGAAACCTGGTATATCTATACAAGGATTATTGAGCTGTGTATAAAAGAATGAAGTAATGATACATGCCACAATATGGGTGAACCTGGGGGGAAAAAACTAATGAAAGAAGCCAGTCAAAATATTATACAATTACATGAATTTTCCAGAAGAGGCAAATCTATAGTGACAGAAAGTAGACTAGTGGGTGCCTAGGGCTGGGGTGTGTGGGGAGGATTTCCAATAAAGCTTCATTTGGTGCCTTTCTTCACCTTCAGTTCTATGCTTTGGAACAGTCCCCTAATCAACCTCCCTTGGTTTCTTCATCTTACTTATTACCTGTTTTTAGTGTACTTATAAAGAAAGCTGAGTGCTGAAGAATTAATGCTTTTGAACTGTAGTGTTGGAGAAGACTCTTGAGAGTCCCTTGGACTTGAAGAAGATCCAACCAATCCATCCTAAAGGAAATCAGTCCTGNATCAACCTCCCTTGGTTTCTTCATCTTACTTATTACCTGTTTTTAGTGTACTTATAAAGAAAGCTGAGTGCTGAAGAATTAATGCTTTTGAACTGTAGTGTTGGAGAAGACTCTTGAGAGTCCCTTGGACTTGAAGAAGATCCAACCAATCCATCCTAAAGGAAATCAGTCCTGAGTGTTCATTGGAAGGACTGATGTTGAAGCTGAAACTCCAATACTTTGACCACCTGATGCAAAAAGCTGACTCATTTGAAAAGACCCTGATGCTGGGAAAGATTGAAGGGGGGAAAAGGGGATGACAGAGGATGAAATGGTTGGATGGCATCACCGACTCAATGGACATGAGTTTGAGTAAACTCTGGGAGTTTGTGATGGACAGGGAGGCCTGGCGTGCTGCAGTCCATGGAGTTGCAGTCAGACAGGACAGAGCGACTGAACTGAACTGAACTGAACTGGTTCTACAACCTACCAAGGGTGTGACCGTGGGCAATTTCTTTCATCTCCCTGCGTCTCAGTTTCTTCACCTGTACAATGATGATATGATAGCACCATTAAGAAGGGTACGCTTCAACTTCATGAGAATGGCTGGTTCTGATGAGAGGGAGAGAGGAGGAATGAGAAGGCAATGTGCCCAGTGTGTAGCAGGGAGGCTGGAGCAAAACAGGAGCTCAGTAAATACTTGCAGAATTAATAAAAACATGACATTAACAAACCGATCTTGAGCTGGTACCATGGTTCAGAAGTAGAATATTGCTTAATGCTAAATGTTGAGAACATTCACTTCAACTCTCTGAGAATAACATCGGTAGGAAACTCTCTGCTGTGAACAGAGAGCAAACACTTGGTTCTTCTAAATGCACCTAGAGATCTGGGACTAATGCTAGACCCCCAGGGAGAAAAATAAGAAATCATTTTTTTTCCTTTTTCCAGTCTGCTCTTCTTAGACTTTGGTTTGGAAAGCAGATAAGAAATTAAGTGTGGATGGTGATGGGGAGAGTTGGGAGTGAGAGTCAAGATGGATTTTTACAGGCAAGTACAGCAAACTGCCAATCATTGACTTCCAAGGATTTCAGAGGACTTGCTCGTTCTTGGGCAAGGTTGTTAAGATTTCCACATCTACCCAGATCTTATCCATGGCAAATCATTTCAGGGAATTAAGATGTGAAGGCAGCCTGGGTTGGGCTAATACACATCTAGGGAGGCCTACGCTCCTGGGGGCACCATACGCGGTGCAGAGACACACAGTGCTCCCAGAACACAGTCTGACAGCACCAGGACTGAGGCAAGAAGACACACGTCAATGCAGATAGTATCTGTAGGTGCAGAGAGCCAAACAGGGTTGCTAAAGGAAGTGGCATTTCCCAGGAAGTTTTACTGCCTCGGGAACACTGCTCAAGACCTTCTGAAAGCAGATGTGTTTCTTTAAGGATTGCCTTAGCTCTTGCTATCATTTATTTATTTGGCTGTGCTGGGTCTTAGTTGCGGCATACAGGATCTAGCTCCCTGACCAGAGATGGAACCCAGGGGCCCCCTATATTGGAACACGGAGTCTAAGCCACTGGAGCACTAGGTAAGCCCCTCTTGGTATCATTTTACCATTTCTTTTATTCAAACTGTATTTCCCTCTCAGACTGAAAAGAGTGACAATGCTTCCCCCTCTCCTCTAATTATAAATATATGTTCAGTTATTGAAAAATCAAGTATTACAAAAAAACTGTAAGGAACTAAAGTTCAGTTCAGTTCAGTCGCTCAGTCATGTCCGACTCTTTGCGACACCATGAATCACAGCACGCCAGGCCTCCCTGTCCATCAACAACTCCCAGAGTTCACTCAGACTCACGTCCATCGAGTCCGTGACGCCATTCAGCCATCTCATCCTCTGTCGTCCCCTTCTCCTCCTGCCCCCAATCCCTCCCAGCATCAGAGTCTTTTCCAATGAGTCAACTCTTCCCATGAGGTGGCCAAAGTACTGGAGTTTCAACTTTAGCATCATTCCTTCCACAGAAATCACAGGGCTGATCTCCTTCAGAATGGACTGGTTAGATCTCCTTGCAGTCCAAGGGACTCTCAAGAGTCTTCTCCAACACCACAGTTCAAAAGCATCAGTTCTTTGGCGCTCAGCCTTCTTCACAGTCCAACTCTTACATCCATACATGACCACAGGAAAAACCATAGCCTTGACTAGCCGGACCTTAGTCAGCAAAGAAATGTCTCTGCTTTTGAATATACTATCTAGGTTGGTCATAACTTTTCTTTCAAGGAGTAAGCATCTTTTAATTTCATGGCTGCAGTGATTTGGGAGCCCAAAAACATAGAGTCTCAGTTTCCACTGTTTCCCCATCTATTTCCCATGAAGTGATGGGATTGGATGCCATGATCTTCGTTTTCTGAATGTTGAGCTTTAGGCCAACTTTTTCACTCTCCACTTTCACTTTCATCAAGAGGCTTTTTAGTTCCTCTTCACTTTCTGCNTTGCGACACCATGAATCACAGCACGCCAGGCCTCCCTGTCCATCAACAACTCCCAGAGTTCACTCAGACTCACGTCCATCGAGTCCGTGACGCCATTCAGCCATCTCATCCTCTGTCGTCCCCTTCTCCTCCTGCCCCCAATCCCTCCCAGCATCAGAGTCTTTTCCAATGAGTCAACTCTTCCCATGAGGTGGCCAAAGTACTGGAGTTTCAACTTTAGCATCATTCCTTCCACAGAAATCACAGGGCTGATCTCCTTCAGAATGGACTGGTTGGATCTCCTTGCAGTCCAAGGGACTCTCAAGAGTCTTCTCCAACACCACAGTTCAAAAACATCAGTTCTTTGGCGCTCAGCCTTCTTCACAGTCCAACTCTCACATCCATACATGACCACAGGAAAAACCATAGCCTTGACTAGCCGGACCTTAGTCAGCAAAGAAATGTCTCTGCTTTTGAATATACTATCTAGGTTGGTCATAACTTTTCTTTCAAGGAGTAAGCATCTTTTAATTTCATGGCTGCAGTGATTTGGGAGCCCAAAAACATAGAGTCTCAGTTTCCACTGTTTCCCCATCTATTTCCCATGAAGTGATGGGATTGGATGCCATGATCTTCGTTTTCTGAATGTTGAGCTTTAGGCCAACTTTTTCACTCTCCACTTTCACTTTCATCAAGAGGCTTTTTAGTTCCTCTTCACTTTCTGCCACATGGGTGGTGTCATCTGCATATCTGAGGTTATTGCTTTCTCCCCGCATCTTGATTCCAGCTTGTGCTTCTTCCAGCCCAGCGTTTCTCATGATGTACTCTGCATAGAAGTTAAATAAGCAGGTGACAATATACAACCTTGACGTACTCCTTTTCCTATTTGGAACCAGTCTGTTGTTCCATGTCCAGTTCTACCTGCTGCTTCCTGACCTGCATACAGATTTCTCAAGAGGCAGGTCAGATGGTCTGGTATTTCCATCTCTTTCAGAATTTTCCAGAGTTTATTGTGATCCACACAGTCAAAGGCTTTGGCATAGTCAATAAAGCAGAAATAGATGTTTTTCTGGAACTCTCTTGCTTTTTCCATGATCCAGCGGATGTTGGCAATTTGAACTTTTTTTTTTTTTTTAATGAAAATAAAAAGACATGAGTTTGAGTAAGCTCCGGGAGTTGGTAAGGGACAGGGAGGACTGGCGTGCCGCAGTCTACGGGGTCGCAAAGAGTCGGACACGACTGAGCAACCGATCTGATGAAAATAAATGTTTATTGTGGGGGAAAAATTCTAAGGCAAAAATAAAAACAACCTATAAATTCTACCACCCAGAGACAATCACTAGTATCCGTTTTACTGTATTTTTCTTTCACAGTTCTTTGTACAGAAATACATGGGGCTTATCCACAGATCTCTCTAGACTTTCTCCTCACACGCGCCTCTAACCACCTCACCGTTTTCCAAGCACCAACAATCCCTGGTGGCTCGGACGGTAAAGAGTCTCCTCGCAATGCGGGAGACCTGGGTTCGATCCCTGGGTCGGGAAGATCCCCTGGAGAAGGAAATGGCAACCCACTCCAGTACTCTTGACTGGAAAATTCCATGGACAGAGGAACCTTGTAAACTACAGTCCACGTGGTCGCAAACAGTCGGGCTCGACTAAGCGACGTCACTTCTCGTTTCGTTCAGCAGAGCACGCATGCGCGATCCCAGAGTTTGGGCGGGCACCGGCAGGAGGGCGCCGGGGGGAAGTGACGTCAGCACGTTTGCTGTGACGACGCGAGGGGCACGGAAGTGTGCGAGTCGGCCGGCGAGCCGCGCTGCTTTCCGGAAGTGGTTGCTGAGGCACCATGCTCTCGGAGCTGGGCTTCGTCCGGACCATAGGTGAAGATGAGGACGTGCAGGTGGAGCCGGAGACGGACTCTGAGGACGAGGAGGAGGAGGTACGAGCCGATCGGGGTGGCAGCGCGGCGGCAGGCAGTCGCTGTCCTTGACTTCTTCCCTTCTCCGCCGTGCCTCAGGTCCCTGCCCCCAGGTCCTCGGCATCCTCTGCCCGACTGCCAAGTGTCCCTGGGCCTCACCTGGACCCCCGGTGGTTGCCACTAGCCTTTCCTCACCTGTGCCCTTGGCATTCCGTGTCGCCTTGGTGAGCTCCGTACCCATTCACTGAACTGAAGTTTAATCCAGGCCTGTGTCATAGAGATCCAGAGACGGAGTCAGTCCTGGTTCTTATTCAGGGAGCCGTGTTATCCATGCATTCGTTAAGTCAGTACTGACTGAACTGATTTCCGTGTGCTACACCTAGTGTTGAGCATCCAGGGCGTAGCGGTGAACGGGGTAGACAAGGAAACCGTTCTCCTGAAGGTTATGGATGGAGAGTTAAGAGACTTAAGCAGGATGGCGATTAAAAAGGCATAGGTGTCCTGGAAAGGTGCTCACCCTTTAAAGATCCAGCTCAAGTATTTCCCCCTCTGCGGCCTCATCTGCCTACTGACACCTCCGTTTGGGGGTCTCTTGGCCTCTAAGGGTTGTTTTTTCAAACCCATTTTCAAAATGAGTGTCCCTCACCCTGCCAAACTGCTCCATCTCACACATGAAACCCTGCAGTCATGCAACTTCTTTCTCCTCTCTCCCCTCCAATGCTCTGTAGGCTACCTTGGAAATCTCTCTTCAGTGTCTTCCAGGCTCAGTCCACACTGCTTCCACCCTAATCAGCCCACTACCATTTTGTACCTGGTTACTTACAATCTTAATATACCTGGTCTCTAGCTGTTTCTCTTGCCTCCCTCTTCCCTCACAATGTATTTTCCACTTAGCAGCCAGAAGGATCTTTTCACTTCGTGAATGGAAAACTGTCATAGAAAAGTTATCACTTACATGTGGAATCTAAAATATGACACAAATATAGAGAGCAGACTTGTGGCAGAGGAAGGACGGATTAGGAATTTGGGATTAGCAGATGCAAACTATTATATATATAAGATGGAGAAGCAACAAGATCCTTCTGTATAGCACAGGGATCTTTTAGTTGCTGCATCTGGGATCTAGTTCCCTGATCAGAGATTGAACCTGGGTCCCCTCCATGGGGAGGGTGGAGTCTTAGCCACTGGACCACCAAGGAAGTCCCTCATTTCCTTCTCTTTCTGGTGTTCTTTCATCTTAGTCCCATAGTCATCCTTCTTCTCCCTCTTCCCAGGGGCCCATTGTGCTGGGCAGAAAGCAGAGAGCCTTACAGAAGAACCGCAGTGCTGATTTCAACCCTGACTTTGTTTTCACTGAGAAGGAGGGAATGTACGATGGCAGCTGGGCCATGGCTGATGTCCTAAGCCAGCTCAAGAAGAAGGTGAGATTGACAGTGATAGGCAGTTCCAGGCTGAGACTCGGACACAGTTAAGGTTGGACACTGGGTTTCAGTGTCCAGTATTGTAGGAATACCAAATGTCACATATAAATTGCTTGACTTAAAAAATGGAAATAGCTGTGTTAAAATGGTCTCTTTTCTAGATGTTCATTCCTTGTTTTGAATATTAGAAAGAAACCTTTTTAACGTCAGTTTATTACAGAGAACAGTCCAGCAGATTTCCTTGGTAGTGGGTTTTTTTTTTTTTTTTTTTTGGTAGTGGGGTTTTTGAAGGCTTGACCCAGTCCCACAGAGACTGTTACTGTCTGTCACTTGTCAGGTGATCTCAGGTGACCTTAGTGTTTAGGATTCCTGGTACCCACACATCACAGACAAAACCACCACAGATGTTGTTGTTATCTGCTTATTTGCCAAAATCCTGTGCTTTCCTTTGAATGTGGTTATTAACAAGCTAGAAGATGCTTGAAAGTTCTTTTCCACTTCATGTGCTTCAGAGAGAATTATTGCCTGCTCAGAGCAGTTTAATCCAGACTCTGCTGGTCTGCCAGGAGAAATATCAATAACCTTAGATATGCAGATGACACCACCCTTGTGGCAGAAAGCGAAGAAAAACTAAAGAGCCTCTTGAAAGTGAAATAGGAGAGGGAAAAAATTGGCTTAAAACTCAACATTCAGAAAACTAAGATCGTGGCATTCAGTCCCATCACTTCATGGGAAATAGATGGGGAAACAATGGAAACAGTGCCAGACTTTATTTTTTTGGGCTCCAAAATCACCACAGATGGCGACTGCAGCCATGAAATTAAAAGACGCTCCTTGGAAGAAAAGTTATGACCAACTTAGATAGCATGTTAAAAAGCAGAGTGTGACACTACTTTGCCAACAAAGGTCCGTCTAGTCAAAGCTATGGTTTTTCCAGTAGTCATATATGGATGTGAGAGCTGGACTGTAAAGAAAGCTGAATGCCAAGGAATTGATGCTTTTGAACTGTGGTGTTGGAGAAGACTCTTGAGAGTCCCTTGAACTGCAAAGAGATCCAACCAGTCCATCCTAAACGAAATCAGTCCTGACTATTTGTTGGACGGGCTGATGTTAAAGCTGAAACTCCAGTACTTTGGCCTCCTGATGCGAAGAACTGACTGGAAAAGACCCTGATCCTGGGTAAGATTGAAGGTGGGAGGAGAAGGGGACAACAGAGATGAGATGGTTGGATGACATCACTGACTCAGTGGACATGGGTTTGAGTAAACTCCAGGAGTTGGTGATGGACAGGGAGGCCTGGCGTGCTGCAGTCCATGGGGTAGCAAAGAGTCAGACATGACTGACTGAACTGAACTGAACTGCTGGTCCTTGTTCTGACTGAAATGAAACAGCATTGCCTTTTCAAAGTCATCTTGGAAGGATTTTTTTTTTCTTTTCATATGAAATTCATGTAATTAAAAACTTACATTCTTAAGTCTTACAGAGCTTATATTTTAGCAGGATAGAAAATAACTAGACAAATAATTAAATAGTTAATCGTGGTTGTGGTAAGTGCCATAGCAGTTTAAGGTGCTTTGAGCATGCAAAAGGGGGGCCTGCCATTACTTACTCTTCTAGAGTTTTAGCAGTATCCATCATTCCCTGAGTTTGCTCAGAGTTCAGCATTTTATTTGATAGGCTAAATTATGTTCAGTCGGCAAGGGGGAAAGTTTTTCCAAGTAGCATTCATTCAGATATGATGTGACATCTTTTGGTAATTGTATCATTCTGAATAGTCAACACTTTCTAGAATGTGGATGTCCTTATTGGTTCCAGGCAATTTAAAGGTTTTTTTTTTTAACAAACAGATCATTTATTTAATGTTTCTTTGTTTGCTTGTTTGTCTTATTGTGAATAATCTAGATTGATCAATCTGTCCAAAGACAGACGAGCTTTTTTTACACTGAACATCTCACAACCAACCCTCAGAAGATGCTTGCTTTGTCTCTTTCCCATATGCATGTTTCTTTTTCATCTCTTCCTTTTTATTTGTAGAGGGCTGCCACAACATTAGATGAGAAGATTGAGAAAGTTCGAAAGAAAAGGAAAACAGAGGTGAGTAAGCAAAGCATCGCTTCTCTTTGCTGGTCAGCCCTGAGCGTTGCTCTCAGGGCAACCCCCATTTCTCACTGAGCCTAGGTCGCGGTGCAGCTGGTCGAGACAGGCTTTCTCCGCATGTCTGCGGTTAATACTCACTCAGAATCCACATAGGGTTCTCCCAGGGCGGCGAGCGTGACATCGCTCTTCGTAGGTTCTCGATTTCCTAAAGTGGGTAGTCGTCTTGCTTTGTTACAGTTTCTTTTTC
Source organism: Oreotragus oreotragus (assembly GCA_006410675.1). Classification (NCBI taxonomy): domain Eukaryota; kingdom Metazoa; phylum Chordata; class Mammalia; order Artiodactyla; family Bovidae; genus Oreotragus; species Oreotragus oreotragus. Next base: position 10,481 of record SJYX01004431.1, read on the forward strand.
TAGGATAAAGCAGCCAAGTCTGGAAAGTCAGAGAAGGAGAAAGAAGCAGAGGAGGAGGAGGAGGAGGAAGACCCTGGAGGAAAAGACGAAGCCTCAGTAGATGGAGAATCGGAGACTGACTACTCATCAAGTGATGAGAACATCCTCAGCAAGGCAGGCAGGTGGTGCTGTCAGAAGCTGGACAGGAAGTCGGAGTGTTCGCCTTGACTTCTGTAGATCATTTTGTGCCCTTCTGCACCGTTAAATTTAGGATGGCTCCATGGGGAGCGCCTTTCTTTTAGCTTCTCTTCTTCCTTGGGGTTTTATTAGGGCTGCTGTACTTCGCAGACTGAGCTCACTCTTTTCCCTTGTTCCCTCCTGGCTCATGCCTTGTGGTGTGTGGGATCTTTCCCGACCAGAGATTGAACCTGTGCCCTCTGGATTGCAAGTGCAGTCTTTTTTAATTAATTAATTAATTAATTATTTTAGGGGGTGTTGGAGCTCAAAGTCTTAATCCCTGGACCACCAGGGAAATCTTTTTTTCTTTTTTTTTTGGCCACGCTGCATGGCTGGCAGGATCTTAGTTCTCTGATCAGAAATAAAACCCGGGCCCCAGTGAGAGCAGGAGTTCTAACCGCTGGGCTGCCAAGGAGGCCCCAGACTTCCTCTTTTCCTCATCTGCAGCCCCACACAGCTATTGGTACTTCTGTGACTCAAACTTACTTGGGATGATGGGTCTCCCACCTCAGATGAGTCCACTCACGTAGTGGCTGCTCCATGAGTAACTTCTTGCAGAAATGGGTTCTAAAGCTGAAGCATTATTATACAGCACAGTGACTGGGAGTCTGGTCTCTGGAACGTGGTAAGCTTCTTCCATTTGAGTGACTTACCTTCCCAGCCGCACAGCCTCCTCTTCTGGGAGGTGACGCCAGTGACGGCGGCTCCCCCAGGGCGTTGTGTGGCTTCAGTGAGGTGTCTGTCCAGGTGATGCACTTAGCACAGTGTCTAGCTGACTTGAGTGCTCAGTAGGTGGGAGCCCTAATTATTTGCTCTCTTTTTTTCCATAGATACACTCAAAGTAAAGGAGCGGAAGAAGAAAAAGAAGAAAGGACAGGTGAGCATGGGCTTGGACAACCGTATGGAGCTTATTTTACAACCTGAAAGGATTTTCAGGTCATTTAGTTTTCTTAGGCCCCTTTTGCTGAATTCTCTGTCTTTTGATTTTCTGGTGTAGGAAGCAGGAGGATTTTTTGAAGATGCATCTCAGTACGATGAAAACCTCTCATTCCAGGACATGAACCTTTCCCGCCCTCTTCTGAAGGTAGTGGCTACTTTCGTCAACCATGGGATTCTTGCAGTTGCCCCCTAACTGGGCTCTCTGCCCTGAGCTGGGTCGGTGGCCTCCCCTGTTGTCCCGTAACTGGGCTCTCTGCCCTGAGCTGGGTCGGTGGCCTCCCTGAACTCTGTTGTCCACACAGCTGCCGGAGAGCCCGCTTATGCAGAGGTTCCCCTGCTGGCCTGTACGTACGGCCCTGCCCCTCTGGTCCCCTCTGATGGTGTTTCCCAGCAGCCTTTCTGCTGTGGCCACGCTGGCCTCCTCACTGACCCTGACACAGGTCAGGCGTCTTCTTCCTCAAGGCCTCTGCACTTGCTGTTCCCACTGCCTGGAAGATGGTTCCAAAAACCTGGTGGGGCTGTTCTTCGCTTCTCTCAGGGTTCTCCTCAGTATACCCTGCTCAGTGAGACCGTCCCTGGCTGCCTTTCTGGAAATCGCTCTCACCCCTTCCCCACCACCCTCCCTAGCCTGCTCGACCGCTGTGGCTTTCCCCACAGCATTTCTCTTCATATCACAGCTGTTTGGTTTTGGCCTGTTTTTTTCTCACAGACTAAGATTCCTAAGGGCAGGGTTGTTTCTTTTGTTGCCTGCTCTGTGCTCAGTGCCTGGAATATCGACACACACACACAGAGACACACACACATAGACACACAGACACACACACATAGACACAGACACACACACATAGACACACAGACACACACACACACACCAGACGGACTGAATGGCTGGAAGGGACTGAAACCCGCTGGAAACCTGCCTTGTTGGTTTGATGCTGAGACCCCCTCCCCCTCCTGTCGGCCCCGCCTTCTTTCTTCAGGCCATCACAACCATGGGCTTCAAGCAGCCCACCCCCATCCAGAAGGCGTGCATTCCTGTGGGGCTGCTGGGGAAGGACATCTGTGCCTGCGCAGCCACGGGGACAGGTACCGAGGACAGGGAGCTGGGGTGGCAGCGGGGGGATGGCAGGAGGACGTGTGACAGAGAAGAGGCTCGGGGCTGGCTGCCCACAAGGCCGCTTTGCTTGCCCACAAGGCCGCTTTGCTAAATATGCAGACACACATTTTAATGCAACAACACTATATATTCTGTATAGTAGCTTCCCTTCTAAACAATGCTTATATATATTTTTTCTTTCTTTAAATACTCTACTTTTCTCAGATAGGGTAATCACAGGTTATAGGTTTTAGGGGCTCTGGTGAAGGTCATTTTTATTTGATCCTATCAGGGTGTCTCTGTGTCCTGGCACTCCCGTGATAGGTCCCTGTCATCGGAGTAAAGATTTTATAAAAGGGATGTTTATCACAACATTGTGGACGAGTGCAGTTAATTATAGTCACGTCATAGAACAGAGGAGACATATCTATGACATGACTATATAGTTAACTGCACTCGTCCACTATGTTGTGATAAACATCCCTTTTATGTGTAATTGGAGAAGGAAATGGCAACCCACTCCAGTATTCTTGCCTGGAGAATCCCATGGACGGAGGAGTTTGGTGGGCTACAGTCCATGGGTCGCAAAGAGTCGGACACGACTGAGTGAGGAGACTAATCATGTAATAGAATACGATGTACTCATTTAAAAGTAGAGTACATAAAGAAATAGGAAAATATATGTATAAAGGGAAGTTACCAAACAATATATAGTATTATTGCATTAAAGTGTATATTTTTGTATATTTATGTCCATTAATAAAGATTGGTAATATAGATACTGTTTTGTTAGTGCTTACCTCTGGTTGGCTGAACTGTAGATGAGTAAAAAAATTTTTTTTTTGTATTTCCCAGATGTTTTACATTGACCATGTGATTTTAAAACCAGAGAGAAAGTTTTATGAAAACTAAGTTCCTTCACTTCCCTCTGAGCAGATGTGTAGGCTCTCTGTATGCAGGTGAGCACCTGGACCTGTGAGGTGTTTCACATCTTTCTGTTCATTGCGTTCCTGCTGCCCTTCCCTCCAGGTAAAACGGCAGCTTTTGCCCTGCCGGTCTTGGAGCGTCTGATCTACAAACCCCGCCAGGCTCCAGTGACCCGCGTGCTGGTGCTGGTTCCCACTCGAGAACTGGGCATCCAGGTGCACTCCGTCACCAGGCAGCTGGCCCAGTTCTGCAGCATCACCACCTGCCTGGCTGTGGGTGAGTGTCTGGCTGAGGGCCGTTTGCCCCTGGAAGGCTGACACGGGAAGAATGGATGTGTGCCACTGTCCGAGGGTGACGGGTGCAAGAAAACCTTCATGGGGTTGCTGACGTTGCCACAGTAGAGAGAGGGGGACGGGGAGGCAGGAACCTTGCAAAACGGAACTTCAGAATACTAAGAACACTTGTTTTCTTGGTACTCAACAAATTTAGGATATAATTTTTGTCATGCACAAATAAGAAATATTAATTGGAGCAGGTTTTTTCTGATGACGTTATATGATAGTCACTCAGCCTTCATTTTACCCTCTTTATGCGGTAGGAAGTCACAGGTGATTTAGAAAGATGATGGTTTCACAGCTGCATATCTCAGTCCTTGGATGGCTGACTCGTTTCATTCTGTGGTTCCTTTTATTCCGAAGTGCCTTTGTGTCATCCTCTTTTTGATTTTTTCATTTAGTACAGTTGGAGTTAAATAATCCATCTCTCCCAGTGTACTGTAAAATCCATGCAGGTGGGGCCTCCACTGACCTTGTTCCCTGCCTTTTGCTCTGCATCTGCCGTGAGACCTGGCAGGTGGCAGGGCTCAGTCCTTCCAGGTAGCGAGTCCTTATGGTAATGACTCAGCTGCCCACCTGGTGGGCTCTGCTCTTTGCAGGTGGCCTGGACGTGAAGTCTCAGGAAGCAGCGCTTCGGGCAGCGCCTGACATTCTCATCGCCACCCCAGGCCGGCTCATCGATCACCTCCACAACTGCCCTTCCTTCCACCTGAGCAGCATCGAGGTGCTCATCTTGGATGAGGCTGACAGGTTCGCCTGAAGTGCCGGGNAGGAAGCAGCGCTTCGGGCAGCGCCTGACATTCTCATCGCCACCCCAGGCCGGCTCATCGATCACCTCCACAACTGCCCTTCCTTCCACCTGAGCAGCATCGAGGTGCTCATCTTGGATGAGGCTGACAGGTTCGCCTGAAGTGCCGGGGTCCCCAGGGCCCAGCCCTGGACGGGGCCCTGCGCTCCACGTGGCCCCACGTGGCTCTCACCAGCTCAGCTGTTTGCGTTCGTGCCTTTGTCCATCTTCACCCAGGTTATCCGCTCGCTCGCTCTCTGTGACGTGATGGTTAAGGGGGAAGGCAGGTCAGATTCTGGCTCTGTCACTTCCTGAGATTGGGAAGCAGTTATTTAGATTCTCAAGGCAAATCCTTTTTGTTTGTAAGTGGGGATTAAGTACCCAACCTCATGGTGTTGAGGATTCAAGGAGTAACCCGGTAAAGTGCCAGTGTGCCGGGTGAGGATTCAGCCAGCAGCCTTGATTACCTGAATTTCTCAACTGTGATAATGACATTGTGTCTGTGTAGGAGAGAATCCTTGTCCTTAGGGAACATGTGCTAAAATATTTAGGGGTCAGGTGTTGTGATACCTGCCACTGAAAAGCAAATGATTCTGCAGGAAAAAAAAAAGAAAGATTAGGCAAATGTGGCCAGATGGTAATTCTTGGTGAATCTTGGTAAAAGGGTAAAGTAACACTCATAAAATAAGGAAATACATGAGCCTGAAACGTAACTAGTAATGATACGCAAACATCACTTGTCTTATGTTTTCTGTGCTTCGTCGATACAGATGCAAGCCCAGCCCATTTTTGTTGACCTCTTCCCTCCCCTGTTGGCCAGGATGCTGGACGAGTACTTTGAGGAGCAGATGAAGGAGATCATCCGAATGTGCTCCCACCACCGCCAGACCATGCTTTTCTCAGCCACGATGACAGACGAGGTGGGCTGTGGGGAATGGAGAGACAGCACAGAGGCCCCTGGGCTGGGCTGGGGCAGCGTCTCCCTCCCCGCCTGCTGGCAGACCAGTCAGCGTCCCTATCTTTGTGGCTGGCAGGTGAAAGATCTGGCCTCTGTCTCCCTGAAGAATCCCGTCCGGATATTTGTGAATAGCAACACGGATGTGGCCCCCTTCCTGCGGCAGGAGTTCATCCGGATCCGGCCTAACCGGGAAGGGGACCGGGAAGCCGTCGTGGCAGGTGAAAGCCTGGGGTGGAACCGGGGAGGGCGGGGTGCTCAGCTCCCCGGAGCTTCACACTGAAGGGTTGGTTTCTCCCGCGGCAGCCCCTCCTCCATCCAGTCTCCCCGAGTCCTGTGCCTGGGCCTGCCATCTGCTCCATACTTAGCCAGGAGTGCTTCCCCTCTCTCTTTCATCCCCTCACCTCCCTTCGGCCATCCAGCCTTCCTTAGGTCCTGCTGAACTCCTGGACACCTCCTCCAGCGGTCCCTCTGGCCCTTCGCCCAGGCCACTACTGCGTCTCCTGGCTTGTTGGCAGCAGCCTCTTACCTGGCTGTCTGCTTCCACTCTGTCTCTTCTCCACCCTGCAGACCATTAAAGAGGATCATTAACAAACAAGCATTCACCCAGTTCCTTCGCTGTTGAACCCCTCTGCCGTCTCCCATCACTCTTAATCTGAAATCCACATTCTCTAGCGAGTCCTGTAAGATCCTCTGGACCTGCCCCTGCTTGCCTGGCCTTAGAGCCTTAGCTCATGGTTTTCTAGCCACACCCTCTTGCTTTCGCTTTCACAAACCCACTGAGCTTTTGTGTTTGACTGAACCTTTACATTTGCTCTTGATCCTCTGCCTGGAATCCTCCCCCAGATCTTCTCATAGATGACCCTGTTGCGTCCTTCAGCCTAACGTCACCTCTTCAGAGAGGCCAGCCCTGAAGTGGCGTTGGCTTCCCTGCTTCTGTCCTGCAGTGGAAGCTCCACACAGCAGGGCCTTCACTTGCTTTCGTGGCTCCAGGCACAGCAGCCACACTGCAGGCGAGGAGCAGGACGTGCTTGGAGGTGGCTGCTGGCTCACTCTTGTCTCCCTGGCAGCTCTTTTGATGAGGACCTTCACTGACCATGTGATGCTGTTCACCCAGACCAAGAAGCAGGCCCACCGCATGCACATCCTTCTGGGGCTGATGGGGCTGCAGGTGGGCGAGCTCCACGGCAACCTGTCTCAGACTCAGCGGCTGGAGGCCCTCCGGTAAAGTCTCGGGGGCTGAGGCTCCCACCCATCCTTCAGAGAGGGCTGTCTTCATTCCAGAGTCGGGGAGTTCTCCCAGAGGTCATGGTACCGTAATGGCAGGGCACACAGCAGAGTTCCCCGCATTCTAGCCTAACCATTGTAGGATCATGTCTCAGATACATTCAGAACTTTGACTTTGTAGAAAATGATACCCTTGCCCCAGGGCTTAGAAACTAGGAGCTGCTGAATGGGGTCACAGGAAATTCCGACTCCGGAAGAAGCAGGTTCTGACCTCTGTAGCCTTTCCAGAGCGCTGGATGTCCCCGGGTCTGCTAGAGCGAAATCCTGAATTGAATCCATTCGCTATTTCTTAAGCATTTACTTTGCCAGGCCCTGTGCTTTTCCATGTGATTTCTTACTTAATTCCCACAGAAGGGGATCACCTTGGTAGGCAAGAAGGTACCCTTTAGAACACTCCACCTGTCCCTATTCATTATGATAGGCAGTTGAGAGGTTTTTTTTTTTTTAATTCATTATTTGGCTGTGCTTAGTTATGTTTACAGAGAAGGCAATGGCACCCCACTCCAGTACTCTTGCCTGGAAAATCCCATGGGTGGAGGAGCCTGGTAGGCTGCCGTCTATGGGGTTGCTAAGAGTTGGACACAACTCAGCGACTTCACTTTCACTTTTCACCTTCATGCATTGGAGAAGGAAATGATAACCTACTCCAGTGTTCTTGCCTGGAGAATCCCAGGATGGGGGAGCCTGGTGGGCTGCCGTCTGTGGGGTCACACAGAGTCAGACACAACTGAGCGACTTCGACTTTTCACTTTCATGCATTGGAGAAGGAAATGGCAACCCACTCCAGTGTTCTTGCTTGGAGAATCCCAGGGATGGGGGAACCTGGTGGGCTGCCGTATATGGGGTTGCACAGAGTTGGACATGACTGAAGCGACTTAGCAGCAGCAGCAGTTATGTTTAACTGCAGCATGTGGGATCTAGTTCCCTGACCAGGGATTGAACCTGGGACCCCTGCACTGGGAGCTCAGAGTCTTAGCCATCGGACCACAAGGGAAGCCCCAGAGTAGGCTGCTTTGAATGCTGAGACATTGCGTGTACTACTTCTTACAGTCTAGCTCTGTGGTTCCCGAGCTTCCATATTCATAGGAATTTCTGTTTAAAGTGGTATCCATGAAACTATGTTTGCTGTATGTTGTGGGATGTTTGGAGGACACATAAGTGTTGTTGCTGCTGCTGCTGCTAAGTCGCTTCAGTCGTGTCCGACTCTGTGCGACCCCATAGACGGTAGCCCACAAGGCTCCTCCGTCCCTGGGATTCTCCAGGCAAGAACATTGGAGTGGGTTGCCATTTCCTTCTCCAATGCAGGAAAGTGAAAAGTGAAAGTGAAGTCACTCAGTCATGTCTGACTCGTAGCGACCCCATGGACTGCAGCCTACCAGGCTCCTCTGCCCAGGGGGTTTTCCAGGCAAGAGTGCTGGAGTGGGTTGCCATGTTGTTAGGCTGACATTTAGGACCTGACCCACCATGACGGTCTGTACTTTGCTGCTTGACTCCAGAAGGGTTTGTGTTCTTGCTGTGGGTTCAGGCTCCTGCAGAGCTTTAGGGTTGAGTATTCAGAGGAACGTGTTTGTGGCTGTTTCCAGGCGCTTTAAAGACGAGCAGATTGACATCCTCGTGGCCACCGACATAGCAGCCCGTGGACTGGACATCGAGGGGGTCAAAACGGTGAGCAGGCTTCCCTTTACTTGAGCTTCTGGTGGGGATCCTTCTACCTCCTTGTGCCCTCTTCTCCCTGCCAGCTCCCAGACCTGACTGATGCTCAGCTTTGGCCTTCCAGGTAATCAACTTCACCATGCCCAACACCATTAAGCATTACGTCCACCGGGTGGGGCGCACAGCTCGTGCTGGCCGGGCCGGGCGCTCAGTCTCTCTGGTTGGGGAAGAGGAGCGGAAGATGCTGAAGGAAATTGTCAAGGCCGCCAAGGCCCCCGTGAAGGCCCGCATTCTGCCCCAGGGTGAGCAGGCATTGGTGCAGCAGCCCAGGATGCCTTGGGGTGGGGCGCGGAGCGGGCAGGGTCCCCAGTCAGACCCAGGAGGGCGCGGCAGGGGACAGAAGGTGATGGGCAAGAGCAGGTGCTTTGCTGTTAGGAGCCAGATCGGTATCCCAGCTCCACCACTTCGTTGCTGAGGAGTCCTGGGCAGGTCTCCCCTCGCCTCTCTGTGTGTGAGAGAGTGAGGAAAGGCTTGTGCCCCAAGTGCTCACTCACAGCATTTGTGAGTGAGAAGGCTGCTTCTTAAGGTGCCACCCCCATTAACCCTTCGTCCCTTCTTCTTCCAGAGAGTGAGGAGGAAGTCAGTACTCATTCTTTTTGGATAGTTTTCATTCTTTTTGTTCTCATCTGTAAGGGTCATATAAAGTGCATCCTTATAAATTTTTTTTTAAGTTAAAAAATAATATGCATTCAGTGTTGGAAAAAAGTAAATCAAATAAGAGTAAAAATGTGATTATAGGAACTTCCCTGGCAGTCCAGGCTTCCCAGGTGGCTTAGTGGTAAAGAATCTGCCTGTGATGCAAGAGATGCAGGTTCCATCCTTGTGTCAGGAAGATCCCCTGGAGGAGGGCATAGCTACCCACTCCAGTATTCTTGACTGAAGAATTCCACGGACAGGGGAGCCTGGCAGGCTACAGCCCATGGATCACAAAGAGTCAGACATGCCTGAAGTGACTGAACATGCACACACCCCAGTGGTTCAGTTCTTAGGACTCTGCCTTCCAAGGCAGGGGGTGTGAGTTTGATAGGGATCAAACTGGTCAGGGAGCTAACATCCCACATGCATTGCAGCCAAAAGCCAAAATATAAAACAGAAACAAGATTGTAGCAGATTCGATAGACCTTAAAAATAGTCCACATTAAAAAAAAAAAATTTTTTTTAAATGTAATTGCATATGAAAGAGCTTACCGCTTGTAGCATTTGATGTACATCTTTTCAGACCTTTTTTCCTACTCATAGGTCTTTTTTTTTCCTTTTCATTTAAAATTTTTTTCACTTGATTCATTCAGTCTATTGCTCTTTATTCTAGGTATTGGGAATACAGCAGGAAAGAAAGCAGCTGACATTGATGAGAAAGAGGCACAGTAAATAAGCCAATAGTAGATGTGATTGAGAACAATAGGAGAAGTGACTATTATTGAAAAGCTGTTGGGAAAGGACTCTGAACAGATGGCATTTGAGCTGAGTCGTGGATGATAAGAATGAGGTGGGGGTGGTCTAGGGACAGCGTATGCCTAGCAGAGAAATCCAGGGCAAAGACTCAGAGACAGGAACACACTTGGTGTGTGAGTGGAAGAGGAGAGCCAGAGGGCCAGAGCCTGTGAGCAAGCGGTAGACAGAAGTCAGAGAGGTAGGAAGAGCCACGCTGAGGAATTCAGATTTTATTCCAGGAGCGTCAGAAAGCCTCTGGGGAGGTATTAGGCAGAGAAGTCACAGTTTTGTCACTAAATACTCACCCTGGATTGTTTTAATCAGTTATACCATATTCATCTTTATTTTAAAATCTTTTTTGTTCTTTTCCCTTGAGACGTCATCCTCAAATTCCGGGATAAGATTGAGAAAATGGAGAAAGATGTGTATGCAGTTCTGCAGTTAGAGGCGGAGGAGAAAGAGATGCAGAAGTCGGAAGCCCAGGTGAGGCTGCTCAGTGAGCAGACCACACAGGCCCCTGCTGGTCTGCCTTCCGATGGGCTGTGTCTGCCAAACGTTCCAACAGCCCCAGGCATTTGCAGGCTATGGCTTCCTGCAGTCACCGTGTTCTGTGTTATCAGATGTGGGTTTCATCCTTCTGCTGTCCCAACAGATCAACACAGCACAGCGGCTCCTGGAGAAAGGGAAGGAGGCACCAAACCCTGAGCCTGAGAGGAGCTGGTTCCAGACCAAGGAAGAGAGGAAGAAGGAAAAAAGTATGTTGGGAAGGTTCCTCCAAAAGCCAAACATGGAGTTCCCATCAGGCCCAGCAGTTCCACTCCTAGGTTTATGCCCTAAATAACAGAAAACAGGGACTCACACAGATGCTTATATGCCAGTGTTCATTGAAGCATTATTCACAGTGGCCAAAGGGTGGAAACAGCCGTGTCCATCAGCAGATGAGTGGGTACACAAAATGTGGTATATGCGTACAATGGGGCGTTACTCAGCTGTCATGAAGTTCTGGCACACGCTACAAGGATGAACCTTGAAAACATGCTACATGAAATGGTCCAGACACGAAGGGACAAATCCTTATGATGCCATTTATATGAGGTACCTAGAGGCAAATCCATAGACACAACTTAACTAGAAGTTGTGGGCAAGGAGTTGCTCCTCCATTTGGGATGATGAAAGTTTTAAAAACAGATGATGGCAATGGTTGTACAATATTGTGTCATTAATCCTACTGAATTGTACATTAAGGAATGGTAAAATGGCAAAGCTTATATATATTTTGCCCCAGTTAAAAAAAAGAGTAAGTTGGATATTTAGATATATATATATATATTCCTTTCTCTCTCCCTTTTAAAAACAGATGAATTCACGTTGTTCTACATCTTGGTTTTTTCCACTTATTTTGTCGTTTGGAGATCATTTTATATAGGCACATACAGAGCTGCCTTTTCTTTTTTTAATGACTGGTCTTCTCCATCATATGGGTGGGTTATAGTTTATTACTTTTCCACTGAGGGACACTGAGATTGTTTCCTATCTTTTGCTATTATAAACAAGTGAATAGCTATTGAGATGTCATTTCACAATTAAGCAAGCATATTTGATTTGCAAGGTAAGTTCCAGAAAGTGAAATTGTATGTCCGAGGGTATGTGTATTTATTATTTTGTTAGGGGTTGCAGTTACCCTCCAAAGAGGTTGTGCCAGGAATTTAAGAAACACTGCCTTTATGTGATGGGACCAGACATTAAGGTGTCTGTGTGTATGTTAAGTCTCTGTTAGAAATAGGGTTAAACTGTATTGTGGGAAGGTATGGGGAGTATGTCTTTCATAACAAGAGGCAGATAGATAATGAATGTCTCAAGTGCATTAATTAAGAAATAGTGGAATAAACATGTTATTTAGTGAGATGGAGGTAACCACCAGAAGAAGTGGTTGGTTCTTCTCATTTTAAGCCCTCAAATGTATCACTTTAAAATATGTTTACTTACTGTGAGTTAAAAAAAAAAAAATTTATAAAACAGTACCTGAAATTTCATGCTTTCTTCTCATCATAGTTGCCAAGGCTCTGCAGGAGTTTGACTTAGCCTTAAGAGGAAAGAAGAAAAGGAAGAAGTTTATGAAGGAAGCCCAAAAAAAGGGGGAGATGACAGTGAGTGGCCTCCCTTTTGGAGGTGGATCCCTGCCTGGGGACCTGGGTCANCCTCTGCCCAGGGGGTTTTCCAGGCAAGAGTGCTGGAGTGGGTTGCCATGTTGTTAGGCTGACATTTAGGACCTGACCCACCATGACGGTCTGTACTTTGCTGCTTGACTCCAGAAGGGTTTGTGTTCTTGCTGTGGGTTCAGGCTCCTGCAGAGCTTTAGGGTTGAGTATTCAGAGGAACGTGTTTGTGGCTGTTTCCAGGCGCTTTAAAGACGAGCAGATTGACATCCTCGTGGCCACCGACATAGCAGCCCGTGGACTGGACATCGAGGGGGTCAAAACGGTGAGCAGGCTTCCCTTTACTTGAGCTTCTGGTGGGGATCCTTCTACCTCCTTGTGCCCTCTTCTCCCTGCCAGCTCCCAGACCTGACTGATGCTCAGCTTTGGCCTTCCAGGTAATCAACTTCACCATGCCCAACACCATTAAGCATTACGTCCACCGGGTGGGGCGCACAGCTCGTGCTGGCCGGGCCGGGCGCTCAGTCTCTCTGGTTGGGGAAGAGGAGCGGAAGATGCTGAAGGAAATTGTCAAGGCCGCCAAGGCCCCCGTGAAGGCCCGCATTCTGCCCCAGGGTGAGCAGGCATTGGTGCAGCAGCCCAGGATGCCTTGGGGTGGGGCGCGGAGCGGGCAGGGTCCCCAGTCAGACCCAGGAGGGCGCGGCAGGGGACAGAAGGTGATGGGCAAGAGCAGGTGCTTTGCTGTTAGGAGCCAGATCGGTATCCCAGCTCCACCACTTCGTTGCTGAGGAGTCCTGGGCAGGTCTCCCCTCGCCTCTCTGTGTGAGAGAGTGAGGAAAGGCTTGTGCCCCAAGTGCTCACTCACAGCATTTGTGAGTGAGAAGGCTGCTTCTTAAGGTGCCACCCCCATTAACCCTTCGTCCCTTCTTCTTCCAGAGAGTGAGGAGGAAGTCAGTACTCATTCTTTTTGGATAGTTTTCATTCTTTTTGTTCTCATCTGTAAGGGTCATATAAAGTGCATCCTTATAAATTTTTTTTTAAGTTAAAAAATAATATGCATTCAGTGTTGGAAAAAAGTAAATCAAATAAGAGTAAAAATGTGATTATAGGAACTTCCCTGGCAGTCCAGGCTTCCCAGGTGGCTTAGTGGTAAAGAATCTGCCTGTGATGCAAGAGATGCAGGTTCCATCCTTGTGTCAGGAAGATCCCCTGGAGGAGGGCATAGCTACCCACTCCAGTATTCTTGACTGAAGAATTCCACGGACAGGGGAGCCTGGCAGGCTACAGCCCATGGATCACAAAGAGTCAGACATGCCTGAAGTGACTGAACACGCACACACCCCAGTGGTTCAGTTCTTAGGACTCTGCCTTCCAAGGCAGGGGGTGTGAGTTTGATAGGGATCAAACTGGTCAGGGAGCTAACATCCCACATGCATTGCAGCCAAAAGCCGAAATATAAAACAGAAACAAGATTGTAGCAGATTCGATAGACCTTAAAAATAGTCCACATCAAAAAAAAAAAGTCTTAAAAAAATGTAATTGCATATGAAAGAGTTTACCGCTTGTAGCATTTGATGTACATCTTTTCAGACCTTTTTTCCTACTCATAGGTCTTTTTTTTTCCTTTTCATTTAAAATTTTTTTCACTTGATTCATTCAGTCTATTGCTCTTTATTCTAGGTATTGGGGATACAGCAGGAAAGAAAGCAGCTGACGTTGATGAGAAAGAGGCACAGTAAATAAGCCAATAGTAGATGTGATTGAGAACAATAGGAGAAGTGACTATTATTGAAAAGCTGTTGGGAAAGGACTCTGAACAGATGGCATTTGAGCTGAGTCGTGGATGATAAGAATGAGGTGGGGGTGGTCTAGGGACAGCGTATGCCTAGCAGAGAAATCCAGGGCAAAGACTCAGAGACAGGAACACACTTGGTGTGTGAGTGGAAGAGGAGAGCCAGAGGGCCAGAGCCTGTGAGCAAGCGGTAGACAGAAGTCAGAGAGGTAGGAAGAGCCACGCTGAGGAATTCAGATTTTATTCCAGGAGCGTCAGAAAGCCTCTGGGGAGGTATTAGGCAGAGAAGTCACAGTTTTGTCACTAAATACTCACCCTGGATTGTTTTAATCAGTTATACCATATTCATCTTTATTTTAAAATCTTTTTTGTTCTTTTCCCTTGAGACGTCATCCTCAAATTCCGGGATAAGATTGAGAAAATGGAGAAAGATGTGTATGCAGTTCTGCAGTTAGAGGCGGAGGAGAAAGAGATGCAGAAGTCGGAAGCCCAGGTGAGGCTGCTCAGTGAGCAGACCACACAGGCCCCTGCTGGTCTGCCTTCCGATGGGCTGTGTCTGCCAAACGTTCCAACAGCCCCAGGCATTTGCAGGCTATGGCTTCCTGCAGTCACCGTGTTCTGTGTTATCAGATGTGGGTTTCATCCTTCTGCTGTCCCAACAGATCAACACAGCACAGCGGCTCCTGGAGAAAGGGAAGGAGGCACCAAACCCTGAGCCTGAGAGGAGCTGGTTCCAGACCAAGGAAGAGAGGAAGAAGGAAAAAAGTATGTTGGGAAGGTTCCTCCAAAAGCCAAACATGGAGTTCCCATCAGGCCCAGCAGTTCCACTCCTAGGTTTATGCCCTAAATAACTGAAAACAGGGACTCACACAGATGCTTATATGCCAGTGTTCATTGAAGCATTATTCACAGTGGCCAAAGGGTGGAAACAGCCGTGTCCATCAGCAGATGAGTGGGTACACAAAATGTGGTATATGCGTACAATGGGGTGTTACTCAGCCGTCATGAAGTTCTGGCACACGCTACAAGGATGAACCTTGAAAACATGCTACATGAAATGGTCCAGACACGAAGGGACAAATCCTTATGATGCCATTTATATGAGGTACCTAGAGGCAAATCCATAGACACAACTTAACTAGAAGTTGTGGGCAAGGAGTTGCTCCTCCATTTGGGATGATGAAAGTTTTAAAAACAGATGATGGCAATGGTTGTACAATATTGTGTCATTAATCCTACTGAATTGTACATTAAGGAATGGTAAAATGGCAAAGCTTATATATATTTTGCCCCAGTTAAAAAAAAGAGTAAGTTGGATATTTAGATATATATATATANGTCATGAAGTTCTGGCACACGCTACAAGGATGAACCTTGAAAACATGCTACATGAAATGGTCCAGACACGAAGGGACAAATCCTTATGATGCCATTTATATGAGGTACCTAGAGGCAAATCCATAGACACAACTTAACTAGAAGTTGTGGGCAAGGAGTTGCTCCTCCATTTGGGATGATGAAAGTTTTAAAAACAGATGATGGCAATGGTTGTACAATATTGTGTCATTAATCCTACTGAATTGTACATTAAGGAATGGTAAAATGGCAAAGCTTATATATATTTTGCCCCAGTTAAAAAAAAGAGTAAGTTGGATATTTAGATATATATATATTCCTTTCTCTCTCCCTTTTAAAAACAGATGAATTCACGTTGTTCTACATCTTGGTTTTTTCCACTTATTTTGTCGTTTGGAGATCATTTTATATAGGCACATACAGAGCTGCCTTTTCTTTTTTTAATGACTGGTCTTCTCCATCATATGGGTGGGTTATAGTTTATTACTTTTCCACTGAGGGACACTGAGATTGTTTCCTATCTTTTGCTATTATAAACAAGTGAATAGCTATTGAGATGTCATTTCACAATTAAGCAAGCATATTTGATTTGCAAGGTAAGTTCCAGAAAGTGAAATTGTATGTCCGAGGGTATGTGTATTTATTATTTTGTTAGGGGTTGCAGTTACCCTCCAAAGAGGTTGTGCCAGGAATTTAAGAAACACTGCCTTTATGTGATGGGACCAGACATTAAGGTGTCTGTGTGTATGTTAAGTCTCTGTTAGAAATAGGGTTAAACTGTATTGTGGGAAGGTATGGGGAGTATGTCTTTCATAACAAGAGGCAGATAGATAATGAATGTCTCAAGTGCATTAATTAAGAAATAGTGGAATAAACATGTTATTTAGTGAGATGGAGGTAACCACCAGAAGAAGTGGTTGGTTCTTCTCATTTTAAGCCCTCAAATGTATCACTTTAAAATATGTTTACTTACTGTGAGTTAAAAAAAAAAAAATTTATAAAACAGTACCTGAAATTTCATGCTTTCTTCTCATCATAGTTGCCAAGGCTCTGCAGGAGTTTGACTTAGCCTTAAGAGGAAAGAAGAAAAGGAAGAAGTTTATGAAGGAAGCCCAAAAAAAGGGGGAGATGACAGTGAGTGGCCTCCCTTTTGGAGGTGGATCCCTGCCTGGGGACCTGGGTCAGGGCTGCCTCGTCTGTTCCATACATACACGTCATCCTTCTCCCCAGGCAGAGGAGAGATCCCAGTTCGAAATCCTCAAGGCACAGATGTTTGCGGAGAGGCTGGCCAAGAGGAACCGCAGAGCCAAGCGGGCCCGAGCAATGCCCGAGGAGGAGCCAGTGAGGGCGCCTGGTAGGTAGATGGGGAGCCTTGAAGGAGCTGATAGGAGGGATCTCCCTGAAACCTGTGCTTGTGGTCAGGGAGGAAACAGGAGGGATGATGATGACAAGGGCCCCCATCTTTTGAGTACTGAGTATGTGCCTACATGTACAGCTGTCCTTCACTGGCTCCAAGTGCTGAAGTGACCCCATGGTTAGTGGGGACAGCTAGGATTTGAACCCCACTCTTTCTCATTCTTGGGCTTCCCCAGTGGCTCAGATGGTCAAGAATCCACCTGCAATGCAGGAGACCCAGGTTTGATCCCTGGGCCAGGTAGATTCCCTGAAGAAGGGAATGGCAGCCCTCCAGGCAAGGATACTCTAGTATCCTTGCCTGGAGAATCCCATGGACAGAGGAGCCTGGCGGGCTACAGTTCATGGGGCCGCAAACAGTCGGACGCTACTGACCAACTAACACTTTTTGTTTCTGGAACCTAGATCTCCACCAGCTGCTGCTGGAGGGGTGGGTCAGGGTAGAATGATGTGAAGACACTTTGATGTTTAGGTGGTCCATTCCACCTTTGGAATCCTTAAGCATCCTGCCCCCACCCTGCCCCACACACACACCTGGTAATTTTGATTCCTTTTCCCTTTTCTGCTGGGATCTGGTGTGTCACTTCCATGTCAATAAAACATCAAGCCAGAGCATCCACTAAAGTGGGAACCTTGAGCATTAGGAACTTGGGACAAAGAAGCCTTATCTAACCCATTCTCTCTCTATGCAGCAAAGAAGCAGAAGCAGGTGAAGAAGTCAGTATTTGATGAAGAACTCACCAACACAAGCAAGAAGGCCCTGAAACAGTATCGAGCTGGGTAGGATTTTAAGTCATCATGGAGCTCTTGGTTTTCTGATGAAAGCTATGAATCTTCTCCCACTCTTCTCATATACCTACAGATGTGCAGCAACCCTGTGTCGTCAGATGATGGCTAGCATTTTTTTATTTTTTAGCAATAGAGTTTTCTTATTTTTATTTAGTTTTTATTTGTTTTTTGGCCGCACCACAAGGCTTGCAGGATCTGAGATTCCTGACTAGGGAGCGAAGCTGGGTCCTAGCAGTGAAAGCAACACGGCCTAATTACTCGACCACCAGGGTATTCCCAGCAATAGAGTATTTTTAAATTAAGATATGAGCATTGTTTTTTAGACATAATGTTATTGCACAGTTTAAATAGATTCTAGTATAGTATAAACGTTAACTGTTACATGCGCTGGGAAACCAAAAAAAAAAAAAAATCCAAACCCACAGTATCTGCCTATATATAATTTCAAGGGCTCCCATCTACCCACTCCCCGAGCCCATCTGTGGGTCCCAGGGTGAGAGTAAGGGAAGTGTGAAGGCCCTCCTGCCTTGGAGGTAAAATAGCACATTATGGTTTGGAAGTATAGCTTCTCTCAGGGGAGTAATAGAGGACTGTGGTGTGCTCTGGAATGTTTTGTTCCTCCCCACATCCTCTGGGTTGGGGTTGGCAGCTGGGTGGACTAAGTTACGCAAGCAGTTTTTTATATACACAGGAAGGAAGGGCTCTTCCAGTCTTGCTTTAGAGAGCTGGGCCCTGTCTTTGATAAACACGTACGTACCATCAGGTGGAAAAACAGACTTAGAACCTCGGACCCTAAAGATGACGTATCTGCATTGTGCTGCTGCTCCACGTGGGAGCTGGTGGTGGGATGGTGCGACACTGCCCGCTTGTCCACCATCCTGCTGTCTTTTCATTCACAGCCCCTCCTTTGAAGAAAGAAAAAAACTGGGCTTGCCCCACCAGAGACGAGGAGCAAACTTTAAATCTAAATCCAGGTAATGTTTACAGTTTTGGAGGGCGGGAGGCTACAAGTGGGGTTGGAGAATAAAGCTTTTCTGGGAAAGGAGCTTCTTCTTCCTGTCTGGCCTTGTGGGTTGGTATTGATTTACCCTGCTCATTTTCTTCATAGGTACAAGAGGAGGAAGTAGCCGTGGTGAGCTGAGGAAGTTCATCGGGCAGCTCTTAGATCTCTTCCTTCTGGGACGTCATCCTGGCATGGTCTCTCTTCTCTCTGTAAAAAACATTCTTTAAAACTTTAATTTTGTCATTTGTACATTAAAGAAAGGAAAAGCTGGGGGTCTAAGCGTCCTTGTTAGCCAAGGTTCCTTTTTTTTACAGCTCCTTTCTTGATTAGCTTTCATATAAAGAAAATACCAAATGGAGGAAGTATTTTGGAGAGCGTTGAGACCAGTCTAATTGTACATCTTTTTGTTTCTTCCCTCAGTAGCACAGTCTATGTCACCTACTAGCTTGGCACTGCCATATATACTTTTGATTCTATTTTATTTTAAAGTGTTTAATAATTGTCTTGCCTACCTAGTGTTTTTATTCAGGATTTGTTTTGATTATGTTAAGTGTTTGATAATCTGAGACTTTATACTACTTGAGTAACAGGGTCTTCAAAGTTTCAGCCCTTCCATTGTTATAAAGGTGGGCTTCCCTTTGTAGCTCAGTCAGTAAAGAATCTTCCTGCAGTGCAGGAGACCGTGGTTCGATCCCTGGAGAAGGAAATGGCAACCCATTCCAGTACTCTTGCCTGGAGAATCCCATGGAAAGAGAAACCTGGCAGGCTACAGTCCATGGCGTCTCAAGAGTCGGTCATGACTTAGCGACTAAACCACCACCTATTAAACAGAGAAGCTGAAATTCCCCTGATGTTAAAGGATGTATTTAACTCAGATGACCCATTTCTTGCTGACTCACTAAGTAAACTCAGTCCTTTGGTTCTTTAAAAATACCCACCAGATGAGATCATATCTGTAGACATTTCTGGATACTGGGATATAAACCCTGCAGAGAAGGAGACTAGTCAATACCTGCTCTGTTTACAGGGAAAGAAACTTTAAGTGCTGTAAGAAAAGAAGATATCCAGAAACTCATCAAAATAAATTATACAGCTGATGGTTTCGTATATGTAGTCAGTCGATGAAAATTATTATAGTCATTATGAAACATTTGAATGTCCCAAGGCTGCTGACTCGGATATGGTTCTGACTATTGTTGTACAGTCACTGAGTCATGTTTGAGTCTTTGTGACCCCAAGGACTGCAGCACACTGGGCTGGACAGGGGTCCTTCACTGTCTCCTGGGGTTTGCTCAAACCCATGTCCCTTGAGTCGGTGATGCCATCCAACCATCTCGTCCTCTGTCGTCCCCTTCTCCTCCTGCTTTGACGATATGGACCTTTGTTGGAAAAGTGATGTTTCTGCTTTTTAATACTCTGTGTAGGTTTGTCATAGCTTTCCTTCAAGGAGCAAGCATATTTTAATTTCAAGGCTGCAGTCACTGTCCAGCATGATTTTTGAGCCCCCAAAAATAAAATCTGTCATGGTTTCCATTGTTTCCCCATCTGTTTGCCATGAAATAATGGGATGGGGTGCCTTGATCTTGGTTTTTTGAATGCTGAGTTTTATGCTAGCCTTTTCACGCTCCTCTTTTACCCTCGTCAAGAAGTTTTAATTCCTCTTCACTTTCTGTCATTAGAGTGGAATCATCTGCATAACTGAGGTTGTTGATATTTCTTCCAGCAATCTTGATTCCAGCTTGTGCTTCCCCCAGCCTGGCATTTCACATGATGTACTCTGCATATAAATTAAATCAGCAGAGTGACAATATATAGCCTTGACGTACTCCTTTCCCTATTTTGAACCAGTCCATCGTTCCATGTCCAGTTCTAACTGGTGCTTCATGACCCACATACAGATTTCTCAGGAGACAGGTATGGTGGCCTGGCATTCCCATCTCTTTAAGACTTTTCCACAGTTCATTTTGATTCACAGAGTCAAAGACTTTAGCGTAGTTAATTAAGCAGAAGTAGATGTTTTTGGAATTCCCTTGCTGTCTATGGGATCCAGTGGATGTTAGCAATTTGATCTCCGGTTCCTCTGCCTTTTCTACACCCAGCTTGTACATCTGGAAGTTCTCAGATCACATACTGTTAAAGCCTGGCTAGAAAGATTTTGAGCATAATCTTGCTAGCATGTGGAATGAATGCAATTGTACGGTAGTTTGAACATTCTTTGGCATTGCCTTTCTTTGGGATGGAATGCAGACTGACCTTTCCAGTCCTGTGGCGACTGCTGAGTTTTCCAAATTTGCTGGCACATTGAGCGCAGCACTTTGACAGCATCATCTTTCAGGATTTGAAATAGCTCAGCTGGAATTCCATCAGCGCCACTGGCTTTGTTTGTAGTGATGCTTCCTAAGGCCCACTTGACTTCACATTCCAGGATATATGGCTCCAGCTGAGTGAGTGCACCGTCATGGTTATCTGGGGCGTTAAGACCATTTTTTGTACAGCTCTTCTTTGTCTGATTTGAAATAGCTCAGCTGGAATTCCATCAGCGCCACTGGCTTTGTTTGTAGTGATGCTTCCTAAGGCCCACTTGACTTCACATTCCAGGATATATGGCTCCAGCTGAGTGAGTGCACCGTCATGGTTATCTGGGGCGTTAAGACCATTTTTTGTACAGCTCTTCTTTGTCATCTTGCCACCTCTTCCTGATATCTTCAGCTTCTCTTAGGTCTTTGCCATTTCTGTCCTTTATTGAGCCCATCTTTGCATGAGATATTCCCTGGTACCCCCAGTTTTCTTGAATAGATCTCTAGTCTTTCCCCTTCCGTTGTGTTCTTCTTTCTTTGCGTTGTTCACTTAAGTAGACTTTCTCGTCCCTCCTTGCTGTTCTCTGGAACTCTCCGTTCAGTTGGGTGTATGTTTCCCTTTCACGTCTCTTCTTTGCTCAGCTGTTTGTAAGGCCTCCTCAGACAGCCGCTCTGTCTTCTTGCAGTTCTTTTTCTTTTGGGGTTTTGATCACTGCCCCCCGTACAGTGTTGCGAACCTCTGCCCGTGGTTCTTCAGACACTGTCTGCCTGATCTGATCCGTTGAATCCATTTGTCACATCCACTTTACCATCATAAAGGGTTTGATTTAGGCCATACCTGAATGGCCTAGTTGTTTTCCCTACTCTTTTCAATTTGAGCCTGAATTGTGCAAAAAGTTGCTCATGATATGAGCTACAGTCAGCTTCTGGTTGGGTTATCCATTAAAAAAATTTCTATCACCTCCACTAGCTTTGTTCATAGTGATGCTTTCTAAGGCCCACTTGACTTCACATTCCAGGAGAATATCTATTTAAAGGCTTAGATATTACAAATGTATGGTATGATTATCTCTGGGAAGACTCATGAAGCTGTTAGGATTGCCGCTGGGGAAGGAAACTTCAAGTATGCCTTTTTGTACAAGTTGAAAATTTCTCTTTTTACCAAGAGTAAAAATGACTTATCAGCCAAAAACAGCAACAACAAAAAACACAAAACCTCTCCCACAGAAGATGAAGGGCTTCCTGTAGGCAGTGCACCCATCCCCATCTTTACTGTCTTAAGTTGCCTGAGCTGCTAACAGTTGAGGACAAACACAGACCACTGGTTTTCTCAATCAGTTTTTATTGGCTTTATAGGCTAAAGTGCATAGTAAAGACAAAAAAGGAAATGTATACATAGCAAAGGGATGTTTTCTTGCCAACATTAGAAAGACCTGAGATGCCTAAGTTTCAATTATAGGCAACACTGGACTGAGGGAGTATGTACGCAGGCAGACCTGGGAGCTGGCTTCTGGTGTGGACCTGGGACCTGCAGAAGCCACTAGCATGCTAACCCTGCCCAGGTAAAAACTGCAATAGAGGGTGTTGGGACAAAGGGTCACACTTTGGATAGGTGCTTCTGGTACCAAATGAGAGTCTAGTTCCACTCAAGGCCCTGGGGAACCAGCACAGCTACTGAACCTCCCCTACTACAAGGAGAGTAACCTCCACCATCCCAAAGTGCAAGTCATAGGAAGGGTATGGGAGTCACTCCTTAGCCTAGGCCTGCTGCACAAGCCCCCGGCTGTGGGATCACACCTTCCCCCACTCAGTGAATATGTAATTGGGTCATGATTGGTCCGCGAAGTCTCTGTCTCATCACATGCCTCCCTCTCCTGGAATGAAGGTGCCCAAGGAGAAGAGGAGGGGTTCTTGTGCTCCTTGAAATGATAATTCACAAACAACTCTGGGCTTCTGCTTATTAGAGCAGAAGTCAGCCTGCAAATTAGGGCCTGGCAATTTAGAATGAGTCTGCTTCACTGAGCTCATATCTGCCTCTGGAGCGCTGCAGAGAAAGAACATCTGACTGAGTCAGGACCCAGAGACACTACAGGCAGCCCTGGGTGGAAGCCCAAACATGCTCCAGTCTGTCCACTAACTTGTAGGAGAGAAGAAGAGAAATCTGTTAACTTTGCTCTCAGTTCTGGAGGTAAAGTGCTTACTCTAGCGCAGGGGTAAATCTAGAAACAAATGTGGGCAAGCCCTAAAAGTGGCTCCTTAAATAGGTGCTAAGACTAAAAGACAATAAAAAAAAACCACCTTCAGTTCCTTCGGCAGGGAGCTGGCCCAGCCCTGTGGTGGCCAGGGCAAAAGGCAGTGGGCTGCCACCTCCCTACATCATCCTCCGGAGCTCCTCATAGTTCATCAGGTTGTTGGCCGTGTCAGACCAGGCAGGGTGCTGGGCTCCATCCATCTCGGAAGCAAGCCGATTGCTTCTTTCCAGCGTGTGGTTTGCCCCCCCGATCACCTCCTGACACTCAGGGCACGTGGCCCTCTGCATGGCTCCTCCACATTCGCCAATCACATAGATGTGGCCATTGGGGCACTTGAACCAGTGGCCACGAGGGTACCCCATGGCTTTGACGATCTGCACTCGCTCTTCCTCTGAGATGCCCAGGCCAGAGCAGGGGAGAATGGTTTTCAGAGCTTCCATCTTTCTCTGCACAAGCTGTTCATCCTTCTGGGTGAACTTACATGTTCTCTCAAGGATGTTCCGGACAGTGCTGATCTCTTTAGCAACACTGCCTCTCACCTTCCCCTCGGCCATCTTGCAGCGGGTTAGGAGGTTCACCAGGTATCTGAGCCTCTGGATTTCACTTTGGAGGTCATCCAACTCCTGGCTGCTGAAGCTCAAACGTTTCTTGGCGAGCCATTTGTGAACCTGGTCTAATCGAGTCCTCACTTTATTTTGCTCTAAGATATCCACTTTTTTCAGGAAATCATATAGGCCAGCCAGGTGGTCATAGAAGCTGATATAATTCTCAACAAGGCCCAGGTCCTTCACTGACAGATTTTTCTGGGCCAGCTTCTCTTTCAACTTCAGGAAATCTTCCGGGAGCAGCTGGCAGAGGAGGTTCTTCCCCTCTAGTAGGGCTGTAAGTCGCTCCTGGCTGACTGCGATCTCCCCTGCTGAGCCCAAGATCTTTTCCTTAACGACTTCAATCTCTTCTAGGCATTGTTTGAGGCTGGTTCCATATCTCAGATTTTTGCGGATGGGTACCTGGCAGATAGGGCAGACCTTCAACTTGATGGCAACTTGGTCACCCTGCTCGTTCATGTAGTGGTCTAGGGCTTGCACTTCAAAGATGTGGCTGCAGTCTTCCAGCTGTACAAAGCGAGCATCTGGCTCATCCTCAGAGCCAAAGAAGATCTGGGTGACTTCTTCCTGGTGGCAGACACGGCACTTCTTGGGGCATGGTTCCCCACACAAACCAATGCACGGGTGGCCACAAGCCAGCAGCTTAGTACAAGGCACGTAGCATGGTGGTCGGTTACAGGGTTCTGAGCAGAGTCTGGTGCACTGGTAGTGCCGGCAGCGCCAGATGCAGGGCTCCATGCAGGGAGTGCACAGCTCCCCACACTTCTTCTTGCACTGGCTGTGGACGCAGCGGTTCTGACAGGGCCGCTGGCAGGGTGGACATTCGCCAGTGCAGGGCTCCTGGCACTGGTGCGAACAGATGAGCAGGCGCTTGCAGGGCTGCTGACAGCGCTCATGGAAGCGACCTTCGAAGCAGCTGTGGCAGGAGCCGGGACACGGATGCCCGCAGTCCAGGGTGCTGCCACACTTGGAGGCGCACTGCCCAGGCAGGCCATGCCTGAGGCCCCCCGTGTGGCCACACTCCATCTGTTGTCTGTGCCCACACCTGAGCTCCACGGTGACCATTTCTGCACACAGCCGTACACAGTCTTCACCACATGGGTGGCTGCACCTGTGCCCACATTTTAGGACCTTGGGGCAAGGCTCTTGGCAGCAGAAATCTGACTCAGGCACAGAACACGGGACCATTTGTATATGGCTGCACCGGAGAATGGTTTTGGGCACCTTCACCTGACAAGGCTGACACTCCTGGAAGCAGACAAGAGGGCACCGATGCCCATCTTGGCAGATCACCTTCTGGCATGGCTTCATGCACTGGAACTCCTTGTGTGAGGAGTCATAGGGGTGGCACGCACGAGTGCACACATGCCCGCAGCCCAGCCGGAATTCACAGGGTAGGCTGCAGCCTCCTTCGGGCACTTTTTGGAAGTCAGAAGCTTTGGATACTAAAGTGTGGGTATCGGGGTGGTTCTGGCAGCAGAGCCGGAGGGCGCAGCCGATTTGATCATTCTCTCGAAGGGTGTGGATGATCTTGCTCCACAGGGGCACCTTGGCCAGCATCTGCATGTTCCCAATGCAGTACATGCCCTTCTTGGCGCGGGACAAGGCCACGCAGATACGGTTGGATATCTGGAGAAAACCCACCTTGCCCTCATGGTTGCTGCGTACTAGCGAGAGGAGGATGATGTCATTCTCCTCCCCTTGATATTTGTCCACCACGTGGACCTTGACACCGGCAAAGGTCTTGGCAGGCATGAGTTTGCGCAGGCAGAAGAGCTGCCCAGTGTAGGTGGTAAGGATGGTGATCTGGGAGGGCAGGTACTCCTGGCACAGGAAGTACTTGCACAGCTCTACCACAAAGCGAGCCTCATGCTGGTTCTGGTGGCTTTTGCCTTCTTGGATTTCCTGTTCAAGAAAGGTGTGTTCTACAAAGAAAAGGTTGGAAGAGACCCCCTGGAAAGAAAAAGAAGACATGTTAATGGTTTACTCATGGCAGCTTTTTCTAGCTTCATGTGTGCTGGCCACTGGCCCTGTTCTGGGGAGGAACCTTAGAAGGCTTCTGTATACTCCGTACCACAATCTTTAATTTATGAGCATCTGCTGTGCTGAGTGCTTTATATACATTATCTCCTGCAATACGGTAATGCAATCAGGCAGCAACCATTACTCTCACTGTACAGAAGACCCTTACCCTTAGAACTGGTATATAATTTGGTAAAGGCTACACAGCTACTAAATGGCAGAGCTGGGATTCAAAAACCCAGGTTTGTGTTCTCAACCTCTGTACCACTCCTTTTCTTAATAACTAGCTTTTTACTGTTTGGGGTTTTTGGTTTGTTTGTTTTGCTTTGTTTTTGCCACTGCTCGGCTTGTGGGATCTTGGTACCCTGATAAGGGACAGAATCTGGGCCCTGGCAGTGAAAGCACCAAGTCCTAACCACTGGACTGCCAGGGAATTCCCAATAGCTAGCTTTTTAGAAAGCTGGCTGTATACCCTTCTGAAAGCCCCTTTTCGTCCTGAGGAAAAAGATAACCTCCTAGGTTGCTGACAGCATCAGAGAAAGATCAGGTAAAGCAGATTCACCTTAATCTTCTCATATTTGAGAACAGAAGGATGGTTTTCCAGATCCTGGTAAATGTGAGGGGTCAAAAGCCGGGCAATTTCAGGACGCATGCGGTGCTGAAACAAGACATGTATGTCATTAAACACACGGGCAGAGAATAAATAGACAGTTTTAAAGACTAAGTTGCTAGTGGAAAATCTGGAGAGATGACATTTGAAAAGAACAGGGAGAAGAGAGCAGAAGAGAAACAGCTTCTTCATCTGACACAAACTCACCACGGCTGGTCTTCTGTTATTTTAAAACAGAAAACAAGGATCAGCCAGAGTCATTTCATTACTCAACTAGCTTTATTTTATGAACCCTCTCTTGTTGGCAGTTGGCAGGCTGCCAGGAGCCTTCACCTGGACATTTGGTAATAATGAAGATCTAGCTTCTCACCTGGTAATTCAGACGGACAAAAGGAATGTTTACTTTCACCAGCCGTTCAAAGAGGGACACCTCCAGGTTGAAATTCTTGGCCAGGTCATACACATTGGCGCTGGGGCGCAGCTGAAAAGAGAAACATGGCTGAGGATTGTCCACTGAAAATGTATGTTAACCATCCACCCATCCACCCACCTATCAAATGTTTTTCAAGTGACTTCTGGGTTCCAGGCTCGGCTTTAGATGTTAACAGGCTAAGGGCAAAGAGTGACAAAGACCATGAAGCCAAGAAATAAGGGTGATGTGACAGAATGCCTGGGGGTGGAGGGTCTTTACATAGGTCTCCCTGAAGAGTGACATCTGAGTTGACACCAGCATGGAGGAAGTTGCTAATCATTCAAAAAGGAAGCCATAAGAGGAAACAGAAAGGACAGGAGTTGGGAACACAGTGAGCAAATGAGATAGATGGTGGTGTGAGGTGAGGTCAGAGAAACAGGCTGTACCCTGAGAATATAGATCTTTGTAGGCCACTTTAAGATGCTTGATTTTTATATTAAGTTCAATGGGTAACCACTGAAGGGTTTTAAGCTGGGGAGTAACATGACCTGATTTGAGTTTTTTTTAAAAATTCACTTTGGTTCCTTTATGAGAAATGGATTACAGCATGGCAAAAAAAAGGAAGCAGTAGGATGAGGAGCATGCTGTTTTAACAGTCCACCTAAAATGCCAAGGTAAATTAAAAACAGCAAAGAGCCCAGATGGAATAGATGATGCTACCTCTAAAACACGCCCCATATCTAAGAGGACCTGCTCTTACACTGGACATGGGAGGTGAGGAAAAGAGGAATCACAGAAAGCCACCAACAAGCCTGAGGATGGAGGAAGGAAGCAGAGGCCAGGGTCTTCCTGTCTGATCCCACCCCTGCAGAGAGTCAGTTCATCTTCTAGAGGGCCCAGGCCTACCTGCTGGTGGTCCCCAATCAGAATGAGGTGCTGGCAAGCTTTGCTCAGTGTGGCAATGGTGTGGGCCTCAAGGACCTCTGCAGCCTCTTCCACGATGACGATCCGGGGCTCCACCTTCTGTAGGATCTGGCGGTATTTGGCAGCACCTTGAGTGAAGAGAAGACTCCTCTGAGTGGATGTACTGGACTCCCTGTGTCACTGGCTTCAGGACTGGTGCACCATGAGCCTGGGTCTGTTCCAGCTAAGTCCTCCCGTCCACCCAGGGCACTGGGGACCACTGGACAAGAATGAGTGCCGCTGGAAAGTCTCCAGAGCAGCAGTGTCCCCATGCCGTCACTGCTGAGCACTTGCTCTCATTGCGTTTGGAACCTCGGCACTGGGATCATCAGCTGCTGAAGTTCCAAATGCAATGGAAGCAGGAGGGTGAATTTCACCAAGAGAATCCAAAACAGAGCTTGCTCACCAGAGCTCTTCATGCTATTTTCCTCTAACCTACTAAAGAAGCTTCTCTTACCTGTCCCAGATAATCTGATAGGCATCTGGCACCAACCGTGAACTCCATGCTTTCTTACCTGTGGTTGTCATTCCTACAATCTGGGCATCTTTCAGGATGTGCAGGTCTTCCTGGAGTCTCAGCTCAGCCATTCTCTCTGCTGACGTGCGGTACTGGCGTTCATAGTTGAGGATCTTTCGGCGGGTGTCAGCCTGGTACATCTGGAGCCACAGCCTGAAGAATGTGAAGAATGAGGGAGAGGAAGCCACGTGTTCTTTGAAAAGTGGTTTAACCCCCTTCAGTGTGCCCTATGCATAAGTGGAACCTACACCCTAGAGGAGGTTACATGCCACAGAGAAAGAAGACAAGACCCAGATGTGCAGGGACCTGAGAGTCCTGCCCAACAAAAAATGCCCACAAGAAAGATGTGCAGAGAGATGTATGTAAGTGGTCAGGAACTAAGGAAGGAGGGGGATGAAGAACAGATGCTAATTACTGGACAAGAGTAAGGAACTTTAAAAGCTTCAGGAAGCATTTCTCACAAACTGTCTCTACTCCATTCCTGCCAAGCCCCCTCCCCCCACCCCCCCAATTCTCTGTAAGTAAAACAGATTATGTCAGCACTCTTGCTATAAAACCTTCTGACAGTCCTCTTCAGCCCTAAGAGGGCCTGCATAACCTGCCCACTGCCTCCCTCTCTGGCCTCACTTTCCATTTGTCTGAGCCACAGCCATGGTGGTTGCCTTCTTTCAGGTTCTCAAACAAACATGCTCCCTCCCATCTGGAGGCCTTTATGCATGTGGTCCTCACAAGCTCATCTGCTCCCCTTCCCAACTGGCCTTAATAAGGCCTATTCATCTTTCAGATCTTACCTCCAGTGTCACTTTCCTGGATAGCTCAGACCAGCTCAGCTCCCATGCCAATATCCTTAGCTCCTTGGTTCTTTCTTTCTCAGTGGTGATGCCTATTTGTAACTTTTTATTTGTGGAACAAAATGTGTCTCCCTGGTTAGACTCTAAACCCCACAGGGTAGAGCCAAGTTGTGTCTATTCTATCCAATGGCTGCATCTAGCACTCAGCTCATCGGGAGTGCTCGATCAATCATCAGTTAGCACATTAGTTGAGGATTTGAAGGGCTTATATTCTAGAAACAGGAAAGGGACACCCTGGGGAAATTACATGGGCTGGCTGGGGGTTGGGGTGAGGATGGGGACAGGCACTGTACCTATAAAGCTGCCAGCGAGAATTCAGGTCCAGCTGCCAAACATCCTGGATTTTATTGGCCTCGGCTTCAGTCATGGTGTTCAGCTTGCGAAGCTCAACCTTCACTTTCTTCTTCATTCTCTTTTTCTGGCTGCGCTGGGTCTGTAGATATCAATACCAGGCAGTCACTGAGCAGAGATGGGCCTGGTTCTAAGATGGGGGCCAGAGCACACTGAAAAATGGAACTGTCATCTCTGATGGACATCTCTTAAATGTTCCACACTCTCCCCACAGATATTTCATTGCTAAATGAGTGCTCTGGAGCCAGTATGTCTTGGTTCTAAGTCCCATCTACTACTTATTAGTTGTGGGACCTACAGTAACTCACTGAACCTCTATGTGCCTCAGCCTTCCCTTCTATAAAATGGGAATAATAACAGTACCTCTTCACAGAATTGCTGGATTGACTGAAGCAGTACAATACACGGAAAGCACTTTAGAAGAGGGCTGGTAAACTAGTTATTACTGTGTGTCTTTTGACCACAGTCTGCTTCTTATTCCTAAAACATATGTCATGACAATAGTGGAGGTACGTCTCTCTCATTAAATGCTATACAAATCCTGCTAAGATGGCCTTAATGCCATTATATCAAGATAGTATCTTAAACATGTGGGTGAAAAGCACCATTTAGGAGAAAGTACTCTTCCTTGGCTCTGTCAGAATCTGAGGCCATGAGCCTTTAGAAAGACTAGCATGCCAGATGGATGTCACAATACTATGGACTCCGCTTTGCTTCAAAACCAAACAATTCAACTGCTCCTAAGGCCACAGCAGAGAGATGCCCAATCCATGCTTCTAAGTATTGTGATCGTGATTCTGCGCCTCACATATAGAGACGTGGAACTGAACTAGGAGATCAGGCTCAAAGCCAGCAGACTGGAGAAAGCTGCATTCAGTAAAAACCTGCCCTCAAAGTCCCTTAGATCATCAGTAGGGTGCAGTGTTCTATTGTCATAGTAACACACAGTAAATTCTGAGGACCCCAGGGTTCTATCAAAGGAAGAAGAAGACAGAAAGTCTGGGCATTTATACTGCTACTGCTAAGTCACTTCAGTCGTGTCCGACTGTGTGTGACCCCATAGACGGCAGCCCACCAGGCTCCCCCATCCCTGAGATTCTCCAGGCAAGAATACTGGAGTGGGTTGCCATTTCCTTCTCCAATGTATGAAAGAGAAAAGTGAAGGTGAAGTCACTCAGTCTGTCCAACTGTTAGCGACCCCATGGACTGCAGCCTACCAGGCTACTCCGTCCATTGGATTTTCCAGGCAAGAGTACTGGGGTGGGGTGCCATTGCCTTCCCCATTTATACTATTCTGGCTCTAAAAGAGATAACCAATTTCAAAGTGAATGAAGGAGAAACACGCCAGTCTATACAGCTTACTTCATTCTGTTTTACTTGAACCCTCTAAAATCCTAATGCCCGAGCTGGTTTGCTGTTGAGAATATCTATAAAAGCACCAAGCACTAAGGCCATCAGTGTCTGATCTGACTCATATGTGCTACATTTCTCTAAAAATTCAAGAGAAGTCCTCGGCTACCTGCTTCTTGTTTTTCTAAGTTAGCATTTATTGGCAGGACCCCTCTAAAAGGCCGTAATTTCTATACCCTTGAAAACTGGACCTATCTTATACAAGGATTAGGTTGTAAGAGGGGTAAATGAAAAGTGAAAATCACTCATTTGTATCTGACTCTTTGTGACCCACTGGACTATATAGTCCCTGGAATTCTCCAGGCCAGAATACTACAGTGGGTAGCCTTTCCCTTCTCCAGGGGATCTTCTCAACTCAGGGATCAAACCCAGGTCTCCTGCATTGCAGGCGGATTCTTTTATCAGCTGAGTCATAGGGGAAGCTCTGTAAAAGGGTAAATTAAGCTAATTATGAGGATGAAGTGAATACAGTGCAACAGAAGAAGGTGAAAATCAGGTCAGGACAGATGCTCTCAGGTCTGCTTCGGGAGGGTTTAACCCACAATCCCCTGGCAGTAATAACTGAATTCCCCTTTCCCACTGTTAGGGCTTTCGAGGGCTGTGAGGAAGTGAGTTACCTCCCACTCTCCTGCAGCTTGCTCCTGCCCGGCTACCGTCCTGGGGCCATAGCTGTCTAGCCTCATGGCCAGAAGTACTTCAGCCAGCTCCTGGACTGCCCCATTCTCTTCCTTCTTCCGCCGCCGGGGCCGCACCACCTCTTCCTCCTCAATCATCCGGTCTGCTTGGATCAGGTCCGCCTCCTCTGCGATC
Source organism: Oreotragus oreotragus (assembly GCA_006410675.1). Taxonomy (NCBI): domain Eukaryota; kingdom Metazoa; phylum Chordata; class Mammalia; order Artiodactyla; family Bovidae; genus Oreotragus; species Oreotragus oreotragus. The sequence goes on from SJYX01004431.1 coordinate 41,776, forward strand.
TCAATCAGTGAACTGTCTTCTTCCTCTTCCTCCTCCTCCTCCTCCCTTTCTGCTTGGGCTAAGAGAGGAGAGCAGACAGGACAGGGATGGAGAGTCTTAACGTCAAAGGGTAAACAAGGGTACCTATGACAGCTTAGATGCATGGAGACATTTCCAAGGTTTAAATGGTCACCTCCGCTGAGAGAAACACAGGAGGAATGAAGGGGAGAAAGACGTGTTTCCTTACCCACATTTTTGTTACATTTAGAAAATCACATGAATGTATGCCTTTAAATTTTAAGGGAGATTTTACTTGTGTCAATACATATACAAAGGAAAGTATACAACATAAACGTGCAATTTAAATGATAATAAAAATATATAAAATGAACATCCAGGTATCTTCCACCTGACTTAAGAAGCAGAAAGTTACCAGTCTCTTTGGAGACATTTGTGGGAACTGTTTATTACTTATTCCTCCCTTTTACCTTTACCACACACATGTTGAAAGAGAAAAGTGAAGGTGAAGTCACTCAGTCTGTCCAACTGTTAGCGACCCCATGGACTGCAGCCTACCAGGCTACTCCGTCCATTGGATTTTCCAGGCAAGAGTACTGGGGTGGGGTGCCATTGCCTTCCCCATTTATACTATTCTGGCTCTAAAAGAGATAACCAATTTCAAAGTGAATGAAGGAGAAACACGCCAGTCTATACAGCTTACTTCATTCTGTTTTACTTGAACCCTCTAAAATCCTAATGCCCGAGCTGGTTTGCTGTTGAGAATATCTATAAAAGCACCAAGCACTAAGGCCATCAGTGTCTGATCTGACTCATATGTGCTACATTTCTCTAAAAATTCAAGAGAAGTCCTCGGCTACCTGCTTCTTGTTTTTCTAAGTTAGCATTTATTGGCAGGACCCCTCTAAAAGGCCGTAATTTCTATACCCTTGAAAACTGGACCTATCTTATACAAGGATTAGGTTGTAAGAGGGGTAAATGAAAAGTGAAAATCACTCATTTGTATCTGACTCTTTGTGACCCACTGGACTATATAGTCCCTGGAATTCTCCAGGCCAGAATACTACAGTGGGTAGCCTTTCCCTTCTCCAGGGGATCTTCTCAACTCAGGGATCAAACCCAGGTCTCCTGCATTGCAGGCGGATTCTTTTATCAGCTGAGTCATAGGGGAAGCTCTGTAAAAGGGTAAATTAAGCTAATTATGAGGATGAAGTGAATACAGTGCAACAGAAGAAGGTGAAAATCAGGTCAGGACAGATGCTCTCAGGTCTGCTTCGGGAGGGTTTAACCCACAATCCCCTGGCAGTAATAACTGAATTCCCCTTTCCCACTGTTAGGGCTTTCGAGGGCTGTGAGGAAGTGAGTTACCTCCCACTCTCCTGCAGCTTGCTCCTGCCCGGCTACCGTCCTGGGGCCATAGCTGTCTAGCCTCATGGCCAGAAGTACTTCAGCCAGCTCCTGGACTGCCCCATTCTCTTCCTTCTTCCGCCGCCGGGGCCGCACCACCTCTTCCTCCTCAATCATCCGGTCTGCTTGGATCAGGTCCGCCTCCTCTGCGATCTCAATCAGTGAACTGTCTTCTTCCTCTTCCTCCTCCTCCTCCTCCCTTTCTGCTTGGGCTAAGAGAGGAGAGCAGACAGGACAGGGATGGAGAGTCTTAACGTCAAAGGGTAAACAAGGGTACCTATGACAGCTTAGATGCATGGAGACATTTCCAAGGTTTAAATGGTCACCTCCGCTGAGAGAAACACAGGAGGAATGAAGGGGAGAAAGACGTGTTTCCTTACCCACATTTTTGTTACATTTAGAAAATCACATGAATGTATGCCTTTAAATTTTAAGGGAGATTTTACTTATGTCAATACATATACAAAGGAAAGTATACAACATAAACGTGCAATTTAAATGATAATAAAAATATATAAAATGAACATCCAGGTATCTTCCACCTGACTTAAGAAGCAGAAAGTTACCAGTCTCTTTGGAGACATTTGTGGGAACTGTTTATTACTTATTCCTCCCTTTTACCTTTACCACACACATGATGTTGTTCAGTCACTTAAATGTGTCCAGCTCTCTGTGACCCATAGACTGCAGCACAGTAGGTGCCCCTGTCCTTCACTATGTCCCAGAGTTTTCTCAAACTCATGTCCATTGAGTCGATGATACCACATGTATAATGCATGTGTGTACGTGTGTTAGTCGCTCCGCTGTGTCCGACTCTTCAACTCCATAGTTCTTCTGTCCATAGCGTTCTCCAGGCAAGAACACTGGAGTGGGTTGCCATTCCCTTCTCTAGGATATAATGTATATACATCTTCAAATAATGCATTATCTAGCTTTGACTTTTCTGAGCTCTAAATAAATGAAACCACATTGAATATATTTTCCTGTAACTTGCTTTTTTCATTATGTTTCTGAGAGTCATATCATATTGCTGTATATGCTGAAATTCATTCCTTTTTACAGTTGTATCCATTATCTCAATAGACGGTAACTGATCCATCATGGACGGACATTTGAATTCCTTACGTGGTTCTGCCAATCAGTATCTCCACTAGTATCATATCAGAGTTCCCACTGTTCACATTCTTATCAGTGTGGGATTATATCAAACATTTTAATTTTTGCCAGTCTAGTAGGTGTGTAATAGTATATTATTGTAGTTTTAATTCCTCTTGTTTCTAGTGAGCACTTTTCATGTTTATTGACCATGAAGATTTTGTGATGTGCTTCTTTAAAAGTCTTTGATTTGTTTTCCTATTAAGCTTTTATTGGTCTTTTTTGATTGATTATAGCTCTTTATAAATTCTGGGCATTACTTTAAAGTCTTGCTCTTCTAGTCTTAACCATATTCCACCATTATACTTCTTACCTGTATTTTCAGGTACTGCTGGGGCAACACTTTGGGTGAAAGAACCAACACCCAGACCGAGAAACTCCAACATCACGGAATGCTTCTGACCCTGGAAGCAAACCCATTCACTATCCTGAGTAAAGAAGAATTATTAGTCAATGAGAATTCTATGACAACTCAGTATGAAGGAAAGGTCTTCTCAAGGGATCAAAAGGTAATTCCCCTAGAACTCTCCTAAAAATGCAATGTTTGGGCAACTGGGTCTGTTAATAGAACTTGTACAGAATTTTAAAAACAAAATTTTCCTGCTTCTTTTGATAAAATCAGGAGCTATGGGGGAAATAAGCCTGTGTTCCTGAAAGGCAACAAATGGCTGAAGAGCGCTGTTGCCACGCCTGTTCCGGCTTGTCTCAGTCCTCGCTACTTAACAACAGTTAACCAGCCTGTGTCAGTCAGTCACACGACCTGATTGACCCTTTATAAGTTTCTGGGTTTGCAACCCTGGAAATGCCAACCCACTGATAGTAAAGCTACCATTTCACTGGATTCCTAGCCACCCACTTTATAGAGATTTCGTCATGGGGTGCCCTGGTAGTTTGGTGGGTTAATACTCCACACTTCAACTTGAGGAGGGACTAGATAAATTCCTGGTTGGGGAACTAAGATCCCTGCATGCTGTGTGGCACAGCCAAAAGAGAAAAAAAAAAATCCAGGGTACATCAGATACTTCTTGTAATATTCTTTGAATGCAGGCATTATCATTATTCTTGTTGACTGCTGAGGAACCTGAGGATCACACTGGCTCAAGTCACACATTCTGTGTGACAGGTCTGTCAAGCCCCAGGCCCTCTATACATGCTAAGCTGCCTTGCTATGATTTGGTTTCATTTAATAAATACTTTGAGCACACTTTATTAAGTTAAGAGGTTCACAGATATTAACTTGCTTATCCAATAACAATCCTTTAAGAATTAAGTTGATCTGTAAAAGACTGCCTTTTTGCAAGTAAAATTTACAAATATTGGCAATTTCACATAGTTCAACTAAATATGATCGATCCCCATGTGTGTGTGTGTTTTATTTTTTTTGCTGCGCCTCATGGCATATGGGATCTTAGTTCCCCAACCAGGGATCAAACCCATGCCCCCTGAAGTGGAAGCTCAGAGTCTGAACCACTGGACCACCAAGGAAGTCCCTATCCCCCTTTATTAAAGAGGTAACAGGAACAAAAAAAAAGTAACTAGCCTAGAGCAAAATCAAGATTCATATCCAGCAGACTGGCTCTAGGGTCTTATTTTTGACTAGTACATTCAGGTGACTTTTCTCCTGAGCAGGAACTTTCACGTCACAGCAGCATCACAGCAGACTGCAGCTAATACTTTGATTGCTGCTTCTGCCGGAGGCTCCCTCCCAGTCCTGGGCGAGAGAGGCCTATGCCCCACAGGACAACCCCTCTACCTGGTTTGGTCCATTCATCAGGCTTTTCCAGTGCTGGGGAGAGATAAACTTCTCCAGATGCTGTTCCTGTAGTACCCCACGCATGGTACACTCCAGAATCTGGGTCCCTTCATGCAGTTCTTGCTCTGACTCCTTCATTTCTGTCATGATCTACCAAGAGCAGAGGGAAGTAAGTGGCTGAGGAAGTATGTCATCATGCTCAGCAGAACTCAGTCTCTGCCTTGAGGGAAAACAAAGGTAACATAGGAACAGCTGGTCTTAAAAGCAGAGGATTAGTATCTAAAATGTCTAAAAGCCTCCTACCACTAGTAAGAAAAGGAAACAAATAATACAACAGGAAAATAGACCAAGTATACCATGGTGGAGACTTCTCTTTCCCTTAGTAGTAAGAATTCAGCGTTTTGGATGCCCAGCTAGAAGATGATATTTACTGGGCCAACAGGCTGGAAGAAGTGTTATGGGTGGTTTGGGAGAAGTAGCTTTAAGGTCCTGGCAGGGCCTGGGAGGGGTGGTGTGCCCTTTTCTGTCCTTTATCCATCTTGGACTATGAGGGCAAAGATCCCACCATAGAATTAGCAGAATGGAATGCTGGAAGGAACCTGGGTCATTCCCAGGTTTGTGGAGCTTCCCTATCTCCCCTGGCCTGCCCACCCACAAAGCCACTGCTGTCTTGGGTTGGTTCTCCCTTGAGCAACCTCAGATCGCCGAAGCTGGGACTTACACTCATGTAGGCCCTTCGGAGGTGCATAGGGAGGTTGTGGCGGAAGTCCCGCTTGTTCCGCAGCTCCCTCAGGGTGAACTGCTTCAGGATTTCACTGTTGCTCCTTCCACCTACCCGCACAATGCTGGTCTTTTGACACTTGTAGATGCCTAAGGAGCAAAGTGGAGCATGGGAAGAGTTAAAAGGGGCTACGTTGGATTCTCTTGGGTAAGAGCTGCATGTGTCTGGGGCGTTGATGCAGCTGGTCCTTTAGGGTACAAACTGGTATTTACAGGAAATCTACCCTACCAGTGAACAAGAAGGCCCGAGAGATGACGTGACCTGCAGAGCAGTCAAGTGTAATGCTTCAGTGCAAAGGCTGTAGACTTAGACACCTGGGGACCAAGTCTTGTCTTTACCACTTACTGCTATATAACCTGGGGCAGGTCACTTAACTTGAGCCTTAGTTTCTTTATCTGTGACTTGAAGACAGTAATGCTTTCCCTATAGGGCTATAGTCTGGATAAACGAGAGAGCATCTTTCTAGCTTCTGAGGGGGCCTGGCCCAAAGTAAGCATCAGTACATGCTCTTTACTACTCACTCTATAGACACTTGCTGATTGCCTATTATGTGCCAGGCTAAAGTAGTCGAAATGCAGGCTCAGCTCCTCATTTGTTCTCATGACTCACAGTCTATCAGAGAAGACATGGAAGCATTTTAACTTGATAAAATTCAATACTGTACATACATGCTAAAAGTGTGTAACAGGGGGCCTTACCTAGTTGGGTGGGGTATGGATCTAATTTTTGAGGATCTAACTTAAACTGAGACTCCAGGAATACTGAAGATGGAATGTAGATGAAAGAAGGATATAAAAGAGTGGAAAATAATAGTCTAAGCATTATTTTCCAAAGAAAAAATAAATACTTATTCATTCATTAATGCAATTAATATTTTTTGACTGTCTAGAATGTGTCAGGATCTGTGACTGTAGAAAGAAATAGGACCAAAGTTCTTAGCATTTATAGTCCAGGGTAGAGACACATACAAATAAATAGTTACATATGTGCCAATTAAGTCTTAGAAGAAAAAATACAACAGGACTTGGGGCAAGAAGGAAAGCCCATATGAAGTGAGACCTGAGGAATGAGCTGGAACCATCTGGGCTGGATGCATCAAGACTGAGAGAGAGAAGAAAAGAAAAAGTACATGCTAGGCAGAAGAGACAGCACGGGCCAAGAAGAAGCTGGAGGAAGACAAGAAACTGTAGACAATCAGTGTGGCTGGAATTAGAACAAGGAAAGAGGCAGGACAAGAGCATCAGACTTAGGCTGGCGCAGACAACACCCAGAGGAGGGCACGCAACCCACTCCAGTGCTCTTGCCTGAAGAATCGCCAGGGACAGGGGAGCCTGGTGGTCAGCCCACGGGGTCACCAAGACTGAGGCACAACTGAGCGACTAAGCGCAAGCACACAGATAACACACAGCCTTTCCTGTTACAGTAAGGACGGACTGTGGACTTTCTTCCAAGTGCAACAGAGAACAACTGAGGTCGCTCATGGTTCAACCACATATGTCTTAATAGAGAAGTTTATGTTTTCAGCAGTGATGCGTGGTATGTGGAATCTCAGTTCCCTGACCAGGAATGAACCTGCCCCATGGCAGTGAAGCCCATAATTCTAACTATAGACCACCAGAGAACTCTCAACGGGGAACAATTTTGCCTATAGATATTACCTTCCAGAAACTGATCCAAAGCATGATTAGTGTAACACACAACCAAGATGGGGAACTTCTGGACGCTAATTTGCCAAACAGGCTCGTTGGTTAGAAGGGCCTGAACAATTTTCAGACCCACATAGGTTTTGCCTAAAAAACAAGGAAAAAGGAGAGTTAAAAAAACTTAAAGAGACTTTCTAAAAGGAGTAATTAATTACTTATAGCAAATTACTATTATTTAAAATTTGAAGGCAATACATTGAGATGGTTTAAAATCCTAGAAGCACAAATGGTTTTGTATTATGTTCTCGTTCTTATGTCTCCAGCTACCTAGTTCCTCTCTTGGAAACAACCAACATTACTAGTTTATTGCGTAACTTTTCAGAGACAGTCATTCTACGCATACACAAAGAAAAATGAATATACAGTGTTTTTCTAGCTTCCCCCTTCCTTTCTAAAATACAAATAGTAGCAGACTATTTTCACTGCTCTATATCTTGCTTTTTTCATTTACTAAAATTGGAGGTAGTTCTCTGTCAGCACAGAAAAAGAATTCTTTGTTTTTCACAGCTGGAAGGCATTGTTTTCAGCTAGTTTTCTACTGACAGACATATATTAATACATTGTTTCCAATCTCACATGGTGAATTATTTAGAAATGCTTTTAATATACCATAGTAGACTTGCCTTTGTGATAGGAGGGAAAAAGTCACAGAAATCAACATTGGAGTTAGAGTTATGGGCTCATTAGTAAATGCTAAATTCTTACATGGTGTCAGGCTAAGAAGGTAGCCACTGTCCTCAAAAGTACTCAATATCTAGTAATACAAGAAAATAAAAAATTTCAGTATAGCGGAATACTTTTCAGTATAAATAAATGACAATTTCTTGCTTCTTTTTCTTCAAATAGTATGTATCAAGTGCCAAATAGGTGTTAGATATGGGGTTAAGTACAAGAAATACAACGGTGAGCAAAACAGCCATGGTTCTTATCCTCCTGGAACTTACAGACTTGCAGAAGAGAAAGATAATCACACAAACAAACGTAAAAATCACAAATGTGGGAAATGAGAAATACAAGGTACCAAGAAAACAACTGGGATTCTGGTCTTACTCAATGAGACTAGAAGAGGCTTCTAATCTATCACTTCTGGGAAAGTGGTAACTGAGTAAGGCTGGGCAGGAGAGAATAGAAATGGACTGGCTAGGAGGTCCCTGCCATCTTCCAGGGAGTGACGGAGGATAAGGCCTGGCTCCAACAGCTGAGATAAGGAGGCAGACTGGGGAGCAGTTTCAGAGGTAAACTTCATTGCAACAGGATAATGGTTTGGCTGGGCTGGGGAACAGAAAAGAGTAACTCCCATGTTTTTAATTTAGAGTCTTGGATGGATAAAGAGACCTCCAGAGGAAAGAAAATCTTTATAATTCAATATTTACCCCTTCTCTCCCACTGCTTCCTTCCCCTTAGAATGGATACTTTTGGGGATTTCTACCTCAAAGATGACCCCTCTGTCACCTCCCCTCAAATTCACAGGTAGGCTCTTTTTTAGAGTACATGCGCGTGTGTGTATGTCTGTAAAGCTAGTGTGAAATTACTAAATTATTACTATACTTGGAGCTAAAGGATCCCAATTCAAATGATAATATTAGGGGAAGTTATTTGCAACACAACATTTTTTAAATATACTAACAGCTCCTACAAATCAGTAAGAAAGGGAAACCATCCAATAGAAATATGTCAAATATAAAAAGGCAGTCCATAGAAGCAGTAATATAAGTAGCTAATAAAGACAAGAAAGGATATTTAATCTCACTCTTGATTAGAGAAATACAAATTAACCACTGTGATATACATTTCTAGAGGGCAATTTGCTACCTACTAAAATTACAAATTCACACATTATTTGATTCAGTTAGGGATTTCTCCCCTGGACATATTCTGCTTCTGTGTGAAATGACTCACAAACAAGGTTATTTACTGACATGGTTTGTTTTAGTAAATCTTTTCATAGAGAACTGGTTAAACAGATTATAAACTAACTATACAATGGTATATTACATACTCATAAAACAGGATACCATTTGTGCACCAAGATATTTTATAAGTTAGCAAAGCAATATGCAAACTGTTTTCTAGCACAGTGAGTTAAAAAAAAAGTGGGGGAAATAAATATAAGTATGCATTTGATTGAATATTCATAGACTATCTCAGGAAGGATAAATAGGAAGACAATAACATCATTTGCTTTAGATAAAAGAACCAGTGGGATGGTGAGGGGAGAAAGACATGGATTAAAAAAAAAAAAAACAACTGAACATAAAACTAAAATTAAAATGAACCAAAAATTATAATCTCATAGATCAGGGAAAACTGCTAATGAGAAAAGAAGATTGATAACATACAACAATGCTGGAAAGTATATAAGGAAATAGGAACACTAATTCATTCTTGGTGGCAGTACAAACTGGTATATCCTTTTCTTCTTCTAAAGCCCTGAAAGCATCACTTTAATTATGCATGTTTTCCCATCATATGGGTGTCTCATCAGTAAGAGCTTTGCATTTTGTTACATTAATTTATTATCATGAGCTGCCATTATTTTATTGGTATTTTTTAAGGACCTCTTCCCACTGTTTTTTAAATATTCTTTTGAGAGGGTAATATAGCAGTACCTACTGCTGCTGCTGCTGCTGCTGCTAAGTCACTTCAGTCGTGTCCGACTGTGTGTGACCCCATAGACGGCAGCCCACCAGGCTCCCCCGTCCCTGGGATTCTCCAGGCAAGAATACTGGAGTGGGTTGCCATTTCCTTCTCCAATGCATGAAAGAGAAAAGTGAAAGTGAAGACGCTCAGTCTGTCCGACTGTTAGCGACCCCATGGACTGCAGCCCACCAGGCTACTCCGTCCATTGGATTTTCCAGGCAAGAGTACTGGGATGGGGTGCCATTGCCTTCCCCGGCAGTACCTACTATTAATGTGAATTCCCACGTTAAGGAAAAACACTACAGAAGTAAGCAGAGTACTCAAAGATAAACACACACAGAACCAAATATATGAATACTTAATAAGCACTGTCTGTGAAACTAAAAAACAACAAAAAAAACACAACATGGTACATTTACGCCATGAATACAGGCATGTTGTAAAAAGAGTGAGGTACTTTTCTAAATGTGACTGTAGTGTAAAGAACGTAAAAATATCCCTAACGTGTAGTTATATACATACATATATAAATTGTAGACCCATATATATATATCAGAGAAGGCAATGGCACCCCACTCCAGTACTCTTGCCTGGAAAATCCCACTGATGGAGGAGCCTGGAAGGCTGCAGTCCATGGGGTCACTCAGGGTTGGACACGACTGAGCCACTTCACTTTCACTTTTCACTTTCATGCATTGGAGAAGGAAATGGCAACCCACTCCAGTGTTCTTGCCTGGAGAATCCCAGGGACGGGAAGCCTGGTGGGCTGCCGTCTATGGGGTCGCACAGCTGACTGAAGTGACGTAGCAGCGTATACAAAATATACATATAAATATAGCATAATCTCATTTTTGTTATTTAAAAAATAGGAAAAGTATGCATGTATGTATGTAAACATATAAATACATTCAGAGACATAAAGATTTATCAGTTTTAACTTTGGAAAACATCTGGAATGATGTACATCAAACTGCTAATAGTAGCTATCATTCCAAAGAAGGATTAGAATGGCACACAGGGTCGGGGAGGAGGTAGGTAGGTGTATTTCCAAGAGAAACAAGTACAGTGAGGTAGATAACAGAGCCAGGAGCTGGCTTCTAAACTGCCTGAGTCTCAGGTCTGTCAATTGCCATCTGTGTGAGCATCAACATATCATTCAACTCCTTTTTGCCTTAGTTTTTTCATCTATTACATGGATGGCTTCTACCTCACAGCCTTGCAATGAGTTAACACATGCAAAAAATATAAGATAGTATTTGGCACACAGGGTATTTATAGTTGATACTATTTAATTTAAATTTATATTAAATCAAGCAAATCAATACAGCCTTTGATGAAGCAGACAGAAGTCAGGCATCTCCCTAAGTCTGACCCCTTAGAAGTCTTTTCTAACCTTGTGATTTTGATCTCTTACCATGTACATCAATGAGTCTTCACTGGAAAATCACTATGAGCAGTTGCTTTTTTTTAATTAAAAAATTTTTTTACCTACTTATTTTTTGAGCAGCTACTTTTTAAACAAGTTTGATGCCCATTTCAGGGGAATGTCTTAAATTGAGACATTCTAGAAACCTAGAGTCAAAGCCACCCTTGTCTATCTCATAGGGCAGATGTGTGCTGTGAAAAATTTTATCTTACCTGTTCCAGGAGGTCCTTGAATAATAGCCAGTTCTCTTGTGAGAGCAAACTGCAAGGCTTCCATCTGGGAGTCATCCAGCCTCAGGGCTTCTTTTGAGGGCCACTGGCGGGGGTCTAAGACATTAACACTGGCACATCTCAAGCCCTCGGCGTTCCTCAGAGGTTCCCCAGTGGCTGAGGGATTGTTTATTAACGGAGTGAAATCATATCTGCCCCCCATGAGCAAGTACCTTGGCTCCCTCACATCAGAGTCACACTCCACGATGTTCCTCTGGAAGGGGACATCTTCCTCTTGGACTTCCTGGAGTCCTTCCAGGACGTGCCTATAGGCCTCAAAGTAAGCGGTTGTCTCCACCATGAGGAAAGAGTCAGAGGGCTGGACGTCTGTGAGCAGCTGTTGGCTCTGCTCATTGAAAGAGAGCTGGACAATTCCTCGGCAGAGATCTTCCTGCTCCCTGTTAGACACAGTAGCAAAAAGAAACGTCTCAAAGTTGTCCTTGGACATGCACACTAAGGACCCATAGAGCAATCGCTTGGAGTTCTGCCAGCGGACAAACTTCAGTGGTTTTGTGTCAAACTGCACCTTGTAGACAATACCTGTCGATGAACACATAAGGGTGATAATCCTGGTATCAAAGTAGATTCGGATGTCATCAAACTTTCTCTTCCTCAGGCCTTGGTCTTCAAAGCTTTGGAGAAGTTCCAAAATGCCCTCTCGTAGGGGTCTGACAAAATCCTCTCGAAGGAGTCTGAAGTGGGTATCTAGATAGACAGCAGTGCTGTCATATTTTCCAGAAATAATGTTGGGGCGAAGGAACGGCCTCTCATCCAAGTGCACTTCATTGTAAGTGGGGTAAATGGGCATGGTCCGGTAGCTCTCAACATGGTCTTCTGCCTTGGGCTGCACAAGAGTGTAGGTGTCCACTTTTAAAGTGCCCTCTCGCCTCTTTTCCTGCAGATGTTCAATGATGGTCTGGACCTTTTCCAGGTTCTTCTCTGTCTCCTCTTCTATGTCAACACCAGAGGCCTTCAAAGCATTAAGAGAAGCTGGCAAGAGAGAAATGAGCATGGAAGTTTCCTGCACAGAGCTGGCAGGGAAGACACTTACAAGGTCCTGGAGGAGGGAGATGATATTGTTAATGTGTTTTGGATACTGGTTTCGAACTTCAGGGAGGCGTTCAGTGATCATCCCTACCACATAAGCTGGCAAGCAGACTTTGAGGAATTTGGAATTCTTCAACATGCCCAGGACATGGAGAACACTGTGGCGGTCCATTCTGGAACTGCAAGCCTTCCGAACAACCTGGCAGATGAGCTCAAGCAAGTCGGACTTCATAAAAGAATGAGACAAGAGTTCCTTCAGTCCCGAACATGTAGCAAGGGTGATGACCACCTCAGAGGAGTCTTTCTGCAGAAGACTTTCCAGGAACTTGTAGCCCAGTTTCTTCACCTGCTGTGGCTGTTCTGCAGGTTTTTGGTGGGGGGTCCGCCACTGCTGGAAGTTTTCATCAGATCGTGGTGGGGGTCTGTGGTTCCTTCCCTCCTGGTTGCCATTTCTCCTCCTGTTATCATTTTCCTGACCATGTCTTTGGCCTCTAGGCTCGTCATTGGTGTGCCCTTCCTGATTCCTCCTTCCCTGATGTGGGTTCCTGCCCATGGCCCCAAACCTCTCTTCTCTTTGCCGATGAGGAAAAGGATGGTTGTTGGCCCTGGGATGCCTTCTGGGCTGGCTGGCTCCTCCTCTGAGAGCATTGGCTGGTGGGTTATTGGCCTGATTTCTAGCTCTTGGTGGTAATTCTCCATCCATAGGTCCTAATTTGGGAATTTGGGGCAAACATAAAAATCAAGATGCAAGAAAATCCAATAGTACAACAATATGAACATACTTTTATTTTCCAAAACAACTGAAGAGCTTAGGTTTTATTTGGAGAGAAAAAAGGTTTCCTACCAAGTCATGTAATAAATATAAAATAAGATTACTATGGTTGCTGTATACATTATGAAAATACTTTTTTCAGAGGGTACAAAAAGGAAAAAGGGAATAAACATTTGTTGAGTACCTCATACATGACAGAAATAAATACTCATTTAACCTTCATAAGCTGGGATTATTTCAGGGGCTCAAAGAGATCATCTCATTTTCTCAGCCTCTTGCCAATACCAAACAATAGTGAAAGCATGAGTTTCATGGCCAAACAGACCTGATTTAAATCTTGGTCTAGGGACTTCCCTACTGTACAACCTTGACTAAGTTGTATAATTTCTCTAAGCCTCACTATCTGGGTTGCTGTAAATATTAAATGTTTATAAGATGCTTAGTATACTATCTGACATATAAAGAGCTCTCATTAAATGTTAGTTATTACTAGCAGAAATACTAATCATTTTTTATTGGGAAAACTCTATTTCTAGGGCCATAGTTTCTGTCTCTAAACAATTAGGTCACAGGCAACAGAGGCATCAAGTGGGGTAAAAGTATACAGGGAAATATATATTTGAACTTTGCTCAGTATNTGTCCGACTGTGTGTGACCCCATAGACGGCAGCCCACCAGGCTCCCCCGTCCCTGGGATTCTCCAGGCAAGAATACTGGAGTGGGTTGCCATTTCCTTCTCCAATGCATGAAAGAGAAAAGTGAAAGTGAAGACGCTCAGTCTGTCCGACTGTTAGCGACCCCATGGACTGCAGCCCACCAGGCTACTCCGTCCATTGGATTTTCCAGGCAAGAGTACTGGGATGGGGTGCCATTGCCTTCCCCGGCAGTACCTACTATTAATGTGAATTCCCACGTTAAGGAAAAACACTACAGAAGTAAGCAGAGTACTCAAAGATAAACACACACAGAACCAAATATATGAATACTTAATAAGCACTGTCTGTGAAACTAAAAAACAACAAAAAAAACACAACATGGTACATTTACGCCATGAATACAGGCATGTTGTAAAAAGAGTGAGGTACTTTTCTAAATGTGACTGTAGTGTAAAGAACGTAAAAATATCCCTAACGTGTAGTTATATACATACATATATAAATTGTAGACCCATATATATATATCAGAGAAGGCAATGGCACCCCACTCCAGTACTCTTGCCTGGAAAATCCCACTGATGGAGGAGCCTGGAAGGCTGCAGTCCATGGGGTCACTCAGGGTTGGACACGACTGAGCCACTTCACTTTCACTTTTCACTTTCATGCATTGGAGAAGGAAATGGCAACCCACTCCAGTGTTCTTGCCTGGAGAATCCCAGGGACGGGAAGCCTGGTGGGCTGCCGTCTATGGGGTCGCACAGCTGACTGAAGTGACGTAGCAGCGTATACAAAATATACATATAAATATAGCATAATCTCATTTTTGTTATTTAAAAAATAGGAAAAGTATGCATGTATGTATGTAAACATATAAATACATTCAGAGACATAAAGATTTATCAGTTTTAACTTTGGAAAACATCTGGAATGATGTACATCAAACTGCTAATAGTAGCTATCATTCCAAAGAAGGATTAGAATGGCACACAGGGTCGGGGAGGAGGTAGGTAGGTGTATTTCCAAGAGAAACAAGTACAGTGAGGTAGATAACAGAGCCAGGAGCTGGCTTCTAAACTGCCTGAGTCTCAGGTCTGTCAATTGCCATCTGTGTGAGCATCAACATATCATTCAACTCCTTTTTGCCTTAGTTTTTTCATCTATTACATGGATGGCTTCTACCTCACAGCCTTGCAATGAGTTAACACATGCAAAAAATATAAGATAGTATTTGGCACACAGGGTATTTATAGTTGATACTATTTAATTTAAATTTATATTAAATCAAGCAAATCAATACAGCCTTTGATGAAGCAGACAGAAGTCAGGCATCTCCCTAAGTCTGACCCCTTAGAAGTCTTTTCTAACCTTGTGATTTTGATCTCTTACCATGTACATCAATGAGTCTTCACTGGAAAATCACTATGAGCAGTTGCTTTTTTTTAATTAAAAAATTTTTTTACCTACTTATTTTTTGAGCAGCTACTTTTTAAACAAGTTTGATGCCCATTTCAGGGGAATGTCTTAAATTGAGACATTCTAGAAACCTAGAGTCAAAGCCACCCTTGTCTATCTCATAGGGCAGATGTGTGCTGTGAAAAATTTTATCTTACCTGTTCCAGGAGGTCCTTGAATAATAGCCAGTTCTCTTGTGAGAGCAAACTGCAAGGCTTCCATCTGGGAGTCATCCAGCCTCAGGGCTTCTTTTGAGGGCCACTGGCGGGGGTCTAAGACATTAACACTGGCACATCTCAAGCCCTCGGCGTTCCTCAGAGGTTCCCCAGTGGCTGAGGGATTCTTTATTAACGGAGTGAAATCATATCTGCCCCCCATGAGCAAGTACCTTGGCTCCCTCACATCAGAGTCACACTCCACGATGTTCCTCTGGAAGGGGACATCTTCCTCTTGGACTTCCTGGAGTCCTTCCAGGACGTGCCTATAGGCCTCAAAGTAAGCGGTTGTCTCCACCATGAGGAAAGAGTCAGAGGGCTGGACGTCTGTGAGCAGCTGTTGGCTCTGCTCATTGAAAGAGAGCTGGACAATTCCTCGGCAGAGATCTTCCTGCTCCCTGTTAGACACAGTAGCAAAAAGAAACGTCTCAAAGTTGTCCTTGGACATGCACACTAAGGACCCATAGAGCAATCGCTTGGAGTTCTGCCAGCGGACAAACTTCAGTGGTTTTGTGTCAAACTGCACCTTGTAGACAATACCTGTCGATGAACACATAAGGGTGATAATCCTGGTATCAAAGTAGATTCGGATGTCATCAAACTTTCTCTTCCTCAGGCCTTGGTCTTCAAAGCTTTGGAGAAGTTCCAAAATGCCCTCTCGTAGGGGTCTGACAAAATCCTCTCGAAGGAGTCTGAAGTGGGTATCTAGATAGACAGCAGTGCTGTCATATTTTCCAGAAATAATGTTGGGGCGAAGGAACGGCCTCTCATCCAAGTGCACTTCATTGTAAGTGGGGTAAATGGGCATGGTCCGGTAGCTCTCAACATGGTCTTCTGCCTTGGGCTGCACAAGAGTGTAGGTGTCCACTTTTAAAGTGCCCTCTCGCCTCTTTTCCTGCAGATGTTCAATGATGGTCTGGACCTTTTCCAGGTTCTTCTCTGTCTCCTCTTCTATGTCAACACCAGAGGCCTTCAAAGCATTAAGAGAAGCTGGCAAGAGAGAAATGAGCATGGAAGTTTCCTGCACAGAGCTGGCAGGGAAGACACTTACAAGGTCCTGGAGGAGGGAGATGATATTGTTAATGTGTTTTGGATACTGGTTTCGAACTTCAGGGAGGCGTTCAGTGATCATCCCTACCACATAAGCTGGCAAGCAGACTTTGAGGAATTTGGAATTCTTCAACATGCCCAGGACATGGAGAACACTGTGGCGGTCCATTCTGGAACTGCAAGCCTTCCGAACAACCTGGCAGATGAGCTCAAGCAAGTCGGACTTCATAAAAGAATGAGACAAGAGTTCCTTCAGTCCCGAACATGTAGCAAGGGTGATGACCACC
Source organism: Oreotragus oreotragus (assembly GCA_006410675.1). Lineage (NCBI taxonomy): Eukaryota > Metazoa > Chordata > Mammalia > Artiodactyla > Bovidae > Oreotragus > Oreotragus oreotragus. The sequence continues at coordinate 58,386 of SJYX01004431.1, forward strand.
TCAGAGGAGTCTTTCTGCAGAAGACTTTCCAGGAACTTGTAGCCCAGTTTCTTCACCTGCTGTGGCTGTTCTGCAGGTTTTTGGTGGGGGGTCCGCCACTGCTGGAAGTTTTCATCAGATCGTGGTGGGGGTCTGTGGTTCCTTCCCTCCTGGTTGCCATTTCTCCTCCTGTTATCATTTTCCTGACCATGTCTTTGGCCTCTAGGCTCGTCATTGGTGTGCCCTTCCTGATTCCTCCTTCCCTGATGTGGGTTCCTGCCCATGGCCCCAAACCTCTCTTCTCTTTGCCGATGAGGAAAAGGATGGTTGTTGGCCCTGGGATGCCTTCTGGGCTGGCTGGCTCCTCCTCTGAGAGCATTGGCTGGTGGGTTATTGGCCTGATTTCTAGCTCTTGGTGGTAATTCTCCATCCATAGGTCCTAATTTGGGAATTTGGGGCAAACATAAAAATCAAGATGCAAGAAAATCCAATAGTACAACAATATGAACATACTTTTATTTTCCAAAACAACTGAAGAGCTTAGGTTTTATTTGGAGAGAAAAAAGGTTTCCTACCAAGTCATGTAATAAATATAAAATAAGATTACTATGGTTGCTGTATACATTATGAAAATACTTTTTTCAGAGGGTACAAAAAGGAAAAAGGGAATAAACATTTGTTGAGTACCTCATACATGACAGAAATAAATACTCATTTAACCTTCATAAGCTGGGATTATTTCAGGGGCTCAAAGAGATCATCTCATTTTCTCAGCCTCTTGCCAATACCAAACAATAGTGAAAGCATGAGTTTCATGGCCAAACAGACCTGATTTAAATCTTGGTCTAGGGACTTCCCTACTGTACAACCTTGACTAAGTTGTATAATTTCTCTAAGCCTCACTATCTGGGTTGCTGTAAATATTAAATGTTTATAAGATGCTTAGTATACTATCTGACATATAAAGAGCTCTCATTAAATGTTAGTTATTACTAGCAGAAATACTAATCATTTTTTATTGGGAAAACTCTATTTCTAGGGCCATAGTTTCTGTCTCTAAACAATTAGGTCACAGGCAACAGAGGCATCAAGTGGGGTAAAAGTATACAGGGAAATATATATTTGAACTTTGCTCAGTATCAGATGGCAAAGGGGAAGGTAGGACTTCCTTTCCCAAGATGTTTTTGAGCCAAATAATAGATTGTGAAGAAAACCGAAAAATGAAACTCAAGTTCTGTTTCAGGTCTGAAAAATGAAACTCAAACTTTGATTCAGGAAACTGAAAAGTGAAACTCAAACTGTGATTCAGAAACCTGAAAAATGAAACTTAACTCTTCCTCCTTTCTGCAGCACGAGTTCATCTACATAGTACTTCTCTATTACCAATCCTCAGACAAGGAGGTCTGCAGAAGAGCAGATGTACCCAGCAAACACAGGAAAGCTAACATCATCCCGTGGATGAAGCTGTACGTGCCTTTCTTGATCTGCTACATATTTCATAAGTGACCTTGGCCAATTTACCCAAGCCCATTTTCTTTCACTTTCCTTTCCTCTAAAACTGAGTCTGGAGCTGACCCAATTTAGCAGAATGACTTGGAGATTTTAAAAACAAATAAACAAAATAAGACTGTATGCAATGATTTGATAATAAATTGTTATGAAAGTTTCAAATGAATATCATAATCAAGATGATTGTGCCATTTCATGCCGTCAGATCCAAAAAAATCTACTAATGTACATATTTCCTTGTAACTGTTGCTTTTATATTTACTTTTCAAACTCCCAAGATATCATTAAATTTAATCCTACTTTTAATACTGGTCTGATTAGAAGACAATGTTTTGAAAGAATGGAAAATTGTATTATTTCTCAACCTTTCAATATTCACATAGTTCATAAAATAATATTCTACAGTTCTTCCTTATCTGTGCCACAACTGAAATTCGGAGGATATATTGCAAACTTAGGAAAAGGCAAGGCTCCATTCAGTTTTGTTCTACACAGTTCTGAGCAAACAGAATAATCATTGCAGTAGAGTGATGTTTTTGGAACTAACTTTGCTTTGGTGACTAGGACTCTATACACATACCACCGAGTTATTAAGCATCTTAAATGTGACTAGCTGAATTAAGATGTGTAACCTGACACATGGAATTTTGAAGCCTTAACAGAAAAAAAGTTAAACATCTCATTAAAATTTTTTATACTGGTAACATCTGAGAATGATAATACTGAATACTTCCGGGGAATAAACACAAAATTGAAATTGCTGAAGTACTATGAACACTAATTAGAAAAGGCAGGAGCACTCTTATGTTCTTCACAGCATTATTTACAATAGCCAAGATATGGAAGAAACCTGAGTAAGTGAATAAAGAAGATGTGGGGTGTACACAGACACACACACACACACACAAAATGGACTATAACTCAGCTATAAAAAGAATTAAATCTTACAGCTTTTAACAACATGGGTGGACCTAGAGGGTATTATGGTAAATGAAATAAGGCAGAGAAAGACAAATACTCTATGACTTTACTTATATGTGGAACTTTAAAAAAAAAAAAGAAATGAACAAACACACAAAAAAAGAAACAAAATTATAGATACAGAGAATAAATAGGTGATTACCAGCAGGGAGGGAAGTAGGGGAAGAAGAGAAGTAGGTGAGGCCATTAAGAGGTACAAACTCCCAGTTATAAGATTAATAAATAGTAGAGAAATAATGTACAACACAATAAATGTAGTTAACACTGCTATATATTATATATTAAAGTTTCTAAGAAAGTAAATCCTAAGATTTACCCTAAAAATACTAATTTTTTCCTTTATCACAAGGAAAAAACTTTTTTCTATTTCTTTGGTTTTGTCTCTATATGAGATGATGGATGTTCACTAAACTTATTCTGGTAATCATTTCATGATATATATTTAAGTCAAATTATTATGCTATATACCTTAAACTTACACAGTGCTGTATGTCAATTATATTTCCATAAAACTAGAAGGAAAAAACTCCAAGAAAAGAACTATAATAATAAAACATATTCAATTATAATAAAATGATATAATTTGGATACACTGGCTTAAATAAGACAAACATCAAATTCTATTAAATGATTATTTAGTATTAAGGTTTTAAATTTCATGTCACCTGTTTTTTGTTTTTAATGATGCTACTAGAACATCAAAAATTATGTTTTTGACTTGCATTATGTTTCTACTGGATAATGCTGCTCTAAACCAGTTATTGCCATTTCTAATACCTCATCTCTACCTTTGCTAAAGTGAATTGTACCATTTCAGAAGCTCTCTTAAGGAAAGCGGAGGGCTGTCTAGTCTCAAAGTCACTCATGCTGTAACTAAGGAATAAATCATTCTCGGTTTTTTTTACTTTGCTGCTCGGCCTGCAAGATCTTAGTTCCCCTGCCAGGGACTAACCTTGGCCATGCAGGAAAGTACCAAGTCCTGGAGAAGGAGATGGCACCCCACTCCAGTATTCTTGCCTGGAGAATACCATGGACGGAGGAGCCTGGTGGGCTACAGTCCATGGGGTTGCAAAGAGTGTGACATGACTGAGCGACTTCACTTCACCAAGTCCTAACCACTGGACCTCCAGGGAATTCTCAAAAATAAACCATTCTTTACTTGAGAGATGCAGTCAATTTTGGTGGGCCTGCTCATCCATAAAGAACTTGACTTCCTTCCCATTATAGATTTTCTTCAACTTAGGTTATTTTCTGATAAGCCCACTGTAAGTTCAAAACATTAAGTTAAAAAGGCACTAAATACACCTAATCTATCAAACATCATAGCTAGCCAAGCCTACCTTTAATGTGCTCAGAACATTAACAATAGCCTACAGTTGGGCAAACTCATCTAACACAATGCCTATTTTATAACAAAGTGTTGAATATTTCATGTAATTTACTGAATAATGTACTGAAAGAATAAGATGGTTGTCTGGATACAAGTGGTTTTGAGTGTATTAATTGCTTGCTCTTGGGACAGCAAGGCTGACTGGGAGCAGAAGCTCACTGCCGGTGCCCAGCAACACGAGAGAGCATCTTACACACACATATCACTAGCCCGAGAAAAGTTCAAAATTCAAGTCTGAAGCATAGCTTCTACTGAATGCATATGGCTTTTGGACTATCTTGTAAAGTCAAAAATCATAAGTGGAACCAACATCAATCTGGGATCATCTGAGAGTAGAAAATCTTGCTCACCTCTGTGGTTAATACGAGAATTCCTGGGTCCCACCTCTGGACAAGGTCTTCGGTCCTCCATGTCTGAGTCACCTGATCTCCTCCACGGCCACGTTATGTCAGTTGTCTGGAAGTCTGCACGGTTTGACAGTTTTCAGTGCCTTTGAAACACAGCATCTAGCAGAAAAAGAAAAAAACAAACACCCAAATAGTATCAGGCTAATCCTTCTGCCTCTATATCTTAATGCTTTGTTAACTAAGACTGAAACACAGATTTTAATCATGTGCACAAGTGTTCAACTCTGTGAATGCCCAATTATGATACAAAACAGGAAATTCACAATTTAGGATCAAATTCTAAAGGATCAAATTCCCCCTTCCCTGCATCCTTGTATTTTCTTGAGGTTAAGCGAGTGTCATCATTTCCCATTCAAAACTCCTGTTTGGTTTATACCTTTAGCCAAGTTACTTAATCAGTTGCTAGGTTTCATTTTCCTCTCCTATAAAGCAAACAAATATTGTTGCCAGGACAGAAAAAAGTACATTTTTATTAATCCCAAAATCATGTATTCACCACTCCACCCAACACTTCTATTATATAATACTCTATAGCTTGCAGTACTCTATAGTTTGTAAATAATTAGTGAGCAGATATCCCTATACTACTCTTTGGAACAGAGCCAAACTGATTAAGCCCTCCCCTCCGCAGGAGCAAGAGAGAAGAAATAACATGTTTCAAAAACCAGGAGGCTTAACATCTACTGGATACTGTTTGCTCAGGACCAACTATAAATAGAAATCTGCAGTTCCTTCCTTCTTTCTTCTATCTTGATTTGCAAAGGTGGTCCTACAGGAGTAAGAGGAAACCCCTTTAAAGGAAACTTCTCCATCCTACTCATACACATCATGTGGGCTGGGGAAAGAGTGGGTAATTGAGAGTTCACAGCAAAGGGACCTTTTCCAACTGTCCCTCTCATTGAGTTTTAACACATTCATACTTGGAAACTGTGAACAGATCTGGAATTATATGAGGAGTAGTTTTTATCTTCATGGGAAAAAGGAGTCCCCTTCCTTCCTGCTGGGAATATTTTTTGAATCTCATCTCTCATTTTATCAAACCCAGTTCTCAAGGCACAAGCTCAATATTTAGTTTTTCTGTTTAATTATAAAAACTTCTCAGGGAACAATTCCTTCTCTTGTTGAAAAAAAAAATACTAAAATAGAAACTCACAAATTTCTGGGATAAACTATACAGAAGAAAAGAAAGCAGAACGGCAAGGGAAGGGAGAAGCAGGGAGTAACAGGAAATGCTACCAAGAAAGCAAACTAGAGTGGGTTTCTTTGGGAATCAAAGCCTCAAAGGACAGGAAGAAGAAAATCAGTGACGTTCAAGCCAATGGAAGTTAAATCAGAGAAGAATGTAATTTACCAGGGTGGAATGAAAAATGTTAGAGGAAGTCTCCAGGCTCCTGAGAGAGTAGAAGAAAGGATGGAGAAGTCCCTGACACCCAGGGCCTCAGCAGGTCCTGATGGAGCTATTATAGGGTCAAGGAACAGCCAGGGCTGGGTGGGGCCACGAAGAAGGTGCCCTGGAAAGGCTGAAGCCTGGAGCGGCTGGGGAGGTTGGGGAAACTGCAAAAGGTTTGGGGTTCTCAAGAGGAGAGCGGAACTGAGCTTAGCTGGGGGCTGCATGCTGAAGCGCCGGGGGCGGGGAGGCGGGCGCCTGGAAATAGGGATGGGACGTCTAGGTGCGGAGGGTGCTTCTAGAAGAAGGGGGATGAGTGAGGAGATGGAAGGTGAGGATGAAGGAGGGGCTGTGGCAGAAAGTGAGGACGGAGATGTGGGGGACCGAGGGGAACTAGACGATGAGGATGTAGGCGGAGGAGGTGATGGAGACGCTGAGGAGGGTGAGAGGGACGCTGGGAAGAGGGGACAGGGGCTCAGGTGGATGATGGGGGCGCTGAGGGGGTGACGAGCGCGGAGATGGGTGACGGAGGTCCTCAGAGAGTGAGAGGGGCGCTGAGGCGGGCGACGGGGACGGGGGAGCTGAGGGGGTGGCGGGGCAAGGGAAGGGCGGCCCGGGCGCCGAGTGGCAGCAGGCGGGACCAAGTGTGGGACAGGGGCGCGGGGCAGGGGGTCGCTCACCGGGCTCCGGCGCGTCCTCGCTCCGCCGCCGCCACCGCCGACTGGCTCTCGGACTCGGGCCCAGGCAGGTTCGCGGCCCCGCCCGGCGCCGCGCACTTTCGGTTTCCCGGTCCCTCAGACACGGGGCGGGGCGAGGGGCCGGCCGGCAGGAAGACGGGGGGAGGAGGAGGAGGTGGCCCAGGGCGCCGAGCGAGGGGGCCAGGCCCTGGCACAGCCGGCACCCCCCGCCCTGAGGCCCGTCGGGGGCCGGCGGATGCGCGGGCGTCGCCTCAGCCACCCCAGGCGCCTGGGCAGGAGGGCTCGGGCGGGCGCCGCTGAAGGGAGGGGACTGCGGGGGGCGGGTTAACAGCACCCAAGGCCGTTGTAGGCCTCAGCCGTCCGCAAAGGAGCGGGGACCCGGCGCAAGGCTCAGTGGCTGTGAAGCGCAACATGGCGACAAGGCCGACGGCACCCGGAGGCCTAGTAGGTACAGAGAAGGGGCGAGGCTACAGCGGCCTGGATGACCATTAGACCTCTTACGTCTGGGCGGCGCGGAGACTACGATTCCCAGAGGGCCTCGCGCGGCGCGGGCTTGGCGGGGGCGGGGAAAAGGAAGCGCCTCGGAGCCAGTGCGCAGGCGTGAGTCCCCGCTGGCTACTTAAGGGAGGCTCGCTCGCAGTTCTTCCTTTCGCGTCTGCGGCGCTCTCTCTTCGTTTTTCTCTGCTGTCCCTTCCTCATCCGATGTCGTCTCAACCCTGGAATCAGAATTTGCTACTGTACGTGGTGAGTAGAAACCTCGCTTCTACATCTCTGCGCTTCCTTTTTCCTCTTTGTGCCGTCGCCTCTCCTGGTGGTCCTCTCTTTGAATAGATCTAAGCGTCTTTGGGGAGATGAATGAGAGCTGAAGAAACCTAGGATTCCTCGGCCGGTGTAAATGATGAACTCACCTTTTTTTCCCCATCAGATCGACCATGTTGATGTCTTTGAATACTTGCCAGTTAATTCTGAAAACACCGGCCTCAAAAGGCGGTGCCCTGTTCTCTTCTGACTGGAAAAGATGGCGACTGACGACCTTCTGTTGTTTTGCAGATTTGCGTGATCAGACGCTACAGAATGAATATTGGCGGAGGGGTCCCTGCTGGGGCTCCAAGGGAACCACGTGTCGACAGGCAAAACCTGCAGCTTCCTGACGTCTGGAGTAAGCACGTTTTTCTTTTTCTTTTTTGGCCTGTTGCAGGAATTTGTCCTCTGAGGAACCGCTTGGTTTGCTAGGCCGCCTTGCAGGGGAACAAAAGAGAGTAAGGGTAACTAATAAGCATATTTTAGTTACTCGGTTTTCTTGAGGTATTCTGGCTTCGTTTTATTAAAATTCACAAAAAGACATAGATATTAGACACATTTCAAACTAGGATAAGTGAATCGGTGTTAATTTTTAAATGCTCCTTATGCCACATACTCAGATGCCCGTTCCTTCCCTTTTTTTAGTGATAAACAGCTTTTTGTACTTAAATTTCCAAATGGGTGCATACTGTGATGCATTGCTTTTTTAAGGAAGGCCAAATGTTTCTTATGACCATGTTAGTCTAATTTCCAAAGGTTTAACTTTTAAAACAGTCCAAAAATGCCACCCTAATGCTGAGATCTCTGAAATGAAGTTTTCTTTAGACCTTGCTGTGTTAGAAGTGATGACGTTGCGTTCAAGCATGATGATGTCCTGTACACAGTCAAAACGCTGCAGTCACTTAAGTAAAAGCCAACCATTTTCCCACAGCTCTTGCCAGCCATGCTGGTCTCTATCAAATGTTAGGTACAGAAAACCGGGTGTTTGCCTTGTAGAGTCCAAGAGCTTCCTGCTGGCATTAATGATGACTGAACTTTTTTCCCCGACAGATCGACCATGTTGATCTAACTTCTCTAAGCCAGTTTCTGTCTGATATGCCAACTTGAGCAGCTCTTCTGTCCCCTCACTGCTTTTGCATCTAGCTGACTTACAGGTCATGTTTCAAATGTTTTCATCTCAGGCTCACTGTTGGCAGCAAACAGGCATTGAATGGACCATGATGGATCCAGGATTGGGAGAGAATTTGTAAGTCATATCTATTTAACTGCTTTTCTTTTAAAGGGGTTATCCCCCTACGTTCTACTTTTCTGTGACTCAAGTATGGCCATTGCAGCTGATGACTTAACTTTTTTCCCCATCAGATCGACCCTGTTGATCCAACTGAACTATTAGCCAGTTTTGTCTGATGCGTTGGCCTCAAAGATAACTCCTATTTGTTTTCTGTTTACCATTGACTTTCTGTGGGTTTTTTTTTTTTTAAGTGGGAACTGGGCTATGATTTCCTCCCCGGCATCATTCAAGTCATTTATCTTTGCTTCCTCTTACTTTCTTACAGGACCAGAGCCCTGTGTACATCAGGGCCTACATAGATTGATGGCTGCCTGATTTCAGTTTGGTTCAGTTCTGTAATAGGTAAGATTTTTGTAAATTTTTGTCCCCTAGGTGTTAACCCCTTGGTAAAATGATAACTGAGTGTGTTGCAGGTAGAGAAGTGTTGGATTTGCCCACTTGGGAGTGACTTGGACCAGTTGCAAGTTGGATTCCAAGTTACCTTTTGAGTTCCAGATGGCTTGTAATTCATTATGAAAGACTGAATTCTTAACACTTAGTTGGATGCCAACCTCAATACATTACTCCATGTGCCTCTTAAACATGGCGGACAGACTCGTCTGTCCAATGGCAAAGGAGTCTGAGTTTGACCCCCTGGTCAGAGAACTAGGTCCTATGAGCATCAACTAAGGCCTGGTACAGCCAAATCAATAGAAATAAATATGTTAAAACTAACTTCTGCCTTGCATCATCACAGTGAGCAGATCAAGGAGACAGCTTTTTACTTCTGCCTCTCTTAAACATAACACTTTGTATGCCTGCTTATCCACTTTACCTTCAGATGCCTCCATTTGTCCCTGAAGTATCTTTTGCATTTATTTCATGCAGAATGTTGAGTAGAGTCAATATTTGGCATATCAGGAACAATATTGACTTTGATGGGCAGACCCCAGGTTGGAAGCCTCCCTTCTTGGTCTGGTACTTAACTGTACATCATCCTAGTTCCTGAAGTCTAGATACTCTGACATCCCAAATAGCCATTTGCATCCTAATGAAGTACTGATTGTGATATATCTTTCTTTTTAAGGAATTTCATTTGTGGAGTCAGAATGCAAGGCCTCTTGAGAAAGATGTACAGTTACTTCTGAGAAAGCATGAAGATTCAGGTTGTTGTGTAACCTGAATGTCCAGAGGTAAAAAGCTTGTGGCTGTTTTGAAGAATGAAGTGTTATATTAAATTTTGGTTATTAAGGTTTTAACTTCGCAGCCTTCCTGTCTGGAGAAATAAAATAAAATCCTTTAAATGAAAATGCTGTTCTCTTGAGTCATTAGACCTTGAACCAAATGATACTGAGTTAAAAGGTGGATCCCACACTCTACATTTCCTGGTTGTGTACATAGAATCATGGGTTCTGTGCTTTGCAGCAGATGAAGAGAAGTGTGGTTGGAGCTATACCTGCTAGCTTTTCTCATTTTACTATTTTAAAATATTTAACACTTCACGGTTTAACCATGACTTCTTACTTTGTGTTGTATATTCTGACCTGGCTCTTAAGACAGTATTGACTCCCTCAGGTCCCTTCTTTGTGGGCCTAGTGCTTCCAGTGAATAGAAAACTGACAACGGATAGTCTGATACAGTTGTAAAAAACTTAATGACTTGTTGACATCCACTGATAGTTCCCTTCCTTTCTTAACCTTCTAACCTTGATGAAACAGGCTAGCAAAAATTGAGAGAGACTTCCAGCCAATAAGGGCTGCCTGGTGGCTCAGGCAGTGAAGACTGCAGTTCAGGAGAACTGATTTTGATTCCTAGGTTGGGGAGATTTGGAGAAGAATGGCAACCTACTCTGGTATCCTTGACTGGAGAATTCCATGGATAGCATCCTTGTGTGCTCCTGAACAACAAAGATTTTAGTCTTGGTTTTTTAATCTGTATGCCTGTGGGATAGTAGTTCCCACTTAGAACGGCTGCAGCAGAAACAGGTTTGTTTGTTTTTTTTTTTTTGAAGCACAGAAAGTGTTGGCCACAGCCCCCACCAGGCTCTGTCCATGAAATGCTTTAGACAGAAATACTCAGTTCAGTTGCTCAGTCATGTTTGGACTCTGACCCAAGCACGCCTAGCTTCCCTGTCCATCACCAACTCCTGGAGCTTGCTCAAACTCATGTCCATTGAGTCAGTGATGCCATCAAATCATCTCATGCCCTGTTGCTCCCTCCTGCCTTCAATCTCCCAGCATCAGCGTCTTTTCCAATGAGCATCAGGTAGCTAAAATACAGCATCAGTTCTTCCAATGAATATTCAGGGTTGATTTCCTTTAGGGTTGACTGGTTTGATCTTGCAGTCCAAGGGACTCTAATACCACATTTAAAAACATCAATTTGGTGCTCAGCTTTATAGTCCAACTCATCCATACATGACTGCTGAAAAAACCATACTGTTGATTAGACGGATACTCTAACGGGTAGTCAATCCCTTATACCGGGTGACTTCCTGCCCCAAGGATAATCTAGGTCTCCCACATCGCAGGCAGATTCTTTACTGTTGGAGCCACCATCTAATCTCTGTATGCTGTGAGTACTCTTCCCACCTGTCCTCTTCCCCACCTTACACGGTTAACAGGTGGAGTCAGTGGCCTGGGCCATCTTCCTCACTAACTTCTGACCTCATCTCTTCCTTTTTCAACCATATGAGATCTCCTAACTGTCCTTCAGGTTCCCTCCAACCTGGAATGACAAGCCCTAGCCCCTGCATGTTTCCCTCCGTTTACTCAAACGCCACCTTCTATGGGGACCTGTAACTAAACAATCGTGCCCACCACTTTCTATTCCCTTTTGTTTTTTTACTGTGTAACAGTGCCAATGCATATACAGTATACATACATTATATGTAGCATATCTTCTGTCGCCCTGCATTAGACCATGACCACGTAGAAAGCAACTTTCACTCCTTTGTGGCCCCTCCATGGCACATGGCAGTGCCTGGCCCAAGGTTCAGTTCAGTTCAGTTGCTCAGTTGTGTCCGACTCCTTGCGACCCCATGAATCACAGCATGCCAGGCCTCCCTGTCCATCACTATCTCCCGGAGTTCACTCAGAC
>SJYX01004431.1:100749-130766 GCA_006410675.1 Oreotragus oreotragus
TATATTTCAATAAAAATTTCATTAAAATATAAAAATAAAAGAGCATTGTGAATTCAAAAAAAAAGGAAGCTTCTATTTTAAGATAAAATGACTTTAAAGAAAAATTTCAGAGAGAAATAAAAATTTCTGTATCATCTTAAGAAAAAAAAAGAAAGATGCTTTTGCAACCAGTCTGCTGCTGCTGCTGCTAAGTCACGTCAGTTGTGTCCGACTCTGTGTGACCCCATAGATGGCAGCCCACCAGGCTCCCGTCCCTGGGATTCTCCAGGCAAGAACACTGGAGTGGGTTGCCATTTGCTTCTCCAATGCATGAAAGTGAAAAGTGAAAGTGAAGTCACTCAGTCGTGTCCGACTCTTAGCGACCCCATGGACTACAGCCTACCAGGCTCCTCCGCAGGACATAAAACTATTAAATGCTTCTGAATATAAAAATATATGGCTCTTATGAAAAATACTAAAAATTTAGAAAAGAAAACAATATTAAAATACAAAGCACATCTTTATTCAGATTTTCCAGCTAGAAAAAGTCACAGGATATGCCATGGCTCCCACGGGAGATAGACTTTGGTTATGAAGGGAAAGTATATTTGTGTGTGTTTGAATCCTTGCCTCTCCTACCCCCACTCTGTATGCAAATCCCACAGAGACTGGCGCCCTGGGATACATCACTTCCCAGGTGTGACACTTTCGAAAATCATGTACTGTTTCTTTGCCTCAGTTTTCTTGCCTGTAAAATGGGCCTCATAATGATGCTTCCCTGGGGTTGGGACAATAATGAAGTATAGAAAATGTCTGGTGTGAAATCAGTAAAGGAGCTCAGTAAAGATCTGTGAAAGGGACAAACTCTTTTTAAGAAAATAATGAATTCAATGTATTTTGCTTGCACTGGATCTTTGCTGCTGTGCGGCCTTTCTCCAGTTGTGATGCTCGGACTTCCCCCCGCGGTGGCTTCTCTTGGCTCTAGGGCATGAGGGCTTCGGTAGCTGCAGCATGCGGGCTCAGTAGTTATGTCTCTGGGGCTTTGTTGCTTCAGGAAATGTGAAATCTTGGACTAGGGATTCAACATGTGTCCTCTGCATTGGCAGGCGGATTCTTATCCATTGCACTGCCAGGGAAGTCCTGGAAAAACTCTTAATGCCCACCCCAAAGATATTAGCGAAATAAGAGAGTGAATGGCACAGGCAACTTAATGGCCTGCTACTGAATTTAACCTTGGGGAGTTGCCCTTGAGGGCATTATTCTGGAAAAAGTAAAAACAGTTGAGTTCTCTCCCTCTCTCTCTTTTTTAGATCCACTTAAATAATCATGGGTTTTCTTTTCTCCCTTCCCCCTTAACNCCCCAAAGATATTAGCGAAATAAGAGAGTGAATGGCACAGGCAACTTAATGGCCTGCTACTGAATTTAACCTTGGGGAGTTGCCCTTGAGGGCATTATTCTGGAAAAAGTAAAAACAGTTGAGTTCTCTCCCTCTCTCTCTTTTTTAGATCCACTTAAATAATCATGGGTTTTCTTTTCTCCCTTCCCCCTTAACTGTCTCTTTCAATATGCTGACTCCCTAAATAAGCAAATACAGCCTTAGGTTGACGTGTTCTCTCTAGTGAAAACTCTCCTAAATTGCTGATGATCACTGGAGAAGCTGGTCAGCTGGTGGTTAGAGAAAAGTACTCAGCTTGAGATTATTTTTCCGAGCAATAAATTTTTCTGATGCCAAAGTCCTGCATGATGTTAAGCTCTTAAAAGCGTTCCTGAAGCAGAACAATCAGATTCTGGGTGAGATGCACTTACCCCAAATAAGATGCTCGTGATATCCATGCCTGGGCCTTCCCTGGTGGTACAGCAGATAAGAATCCGCAGAGGAGGGGAGTTCAATCCCTGGTCTGGGAATGTTCCACATGCCGTGGAGCAACTAAGCTTGTGCACCACAATCGCTGAGCCCAAGCTCTGGAGCCTTCGTACCACAACTCCTGAGCCTGCGTGTGGCAGCTGCTTAAGTCGGTGTGCCTTGAGCCTGTGCTCCACCACGAGAAAAGCCACCGTGATAAGAATTCCTCACACCACAAGAAAGAGAAGCCCCCGATCACTGCAACTAGAAAAAGCCCGGGTGCAGCAACAAAGACCCAGAGCAACCAAAAGTGAATAAATAAATAGAAAAATCAATAATAAAAAAGAAGGAAAAGAAAAGAAAAACATCCCTACAGGGGCACGGGGTTATTTACATGATTTTTCACCCTGAATCTCTAAGTAGCAGTGCCTGACGATCTAGACAGACCAGAGTTACTGTGAGTGTAAAGTCAGTTGATGGATGTGAATCACTAAAAAGATGGTTAGTACATAGCAAGTGATCACAAAATAATCTATCATTTTTATTTCTAAGCTTTTTCTACATAATCAAAAAGATTTACTCCAAGGTTGAAATCTAATGAAATCAGTAATTTTTACTGCCTTGGGACGGATATTCCTAGGTGAAATTGGCTTTCTCTTTTTTCTTCTGTTTTTAATGGTGGGTGTGTAGGAGTGAAGAGCACAGCGATTTCCAGCAGAGTTTGGTGCCACTGTGTTGATTCATGTGGAGGAGACTGCAGGTTTTCCCATCATTGTGTTCATAGTGTTAGTGTGACTGTCAAAACTGTGCAAAGGGTAAGTAACATCTTGCTGCCATTAGGAGGCCTTGCAGACCTTCTGAAAGTGTCCTAAGCAGCAACACTTTAAGAGCTACCAGTCTATTCTGATTATCATTCTGATTATTCCAGTTTCCCTCCTAATAGCTTTTTTTCTGGTCCAAGAGCCAGTCGAGGATCCCATGGTGCCTTTAGTTGTCCTGTCCCCTTAGACTCTTTTTTTTTTCTTCTTCTTTGACTCTTTTTCATCTGGAACAGTTCCTCACTCTGTCTTTCGTGACCCTGACACTTGTAAAGAGTACTGACCAGTTATTTTGTAAAATGTTCCTCCATGTAGTTTGGAGTTTCCTTATGAAAGCATTCAGGTTCTACACCTTTGAGCAAGAATACACAGAAATATTGTTGTGCCCTTCTCCATATAGAATATTGAAGTGGGTCGCCATTTCCTTCTCCAGGAGATCTTCCCCACCCAGGGATTGAACCCAGGTCTCCCTCACTGTAGGCAGATGCTTTACCATCTAAGCCACCAGGGAAGTCCTATCAGGAGGCACATGATGTCAATTTGTCCCGTAAATGCTGATGTTAACTAGATAATTTGCATGCTCCTTTTTCTGGCATTAGTCGCTCGGTCAGGTCTGACTCTTTGTGACCCCACCGACTGTAGCCTGTCAGGTTCCTCTTTCCATGGGACTTTTCAGACAAGAAAGCNCCTGGAGAAGGCAACGGCAGCCCCACTCCAGTAGTTTTGCCTGGGAAATCCATGGACAGAGGAGCCTGGGGGGCTACGGTCCGTGGGGTCGCACAGAGTCAGACACGGCTGAGAGACTGAAACACACAGCTCTCAGGCGCTGGAGGTGGAGTCTTCTGTCTCTCGCGGGACATTCCAGTGTGGGCAGATCCTTGGGGGTTGGAGCCAGGCTCTCTAGTTGTGGTGTGGTGGTTAGTTGTTGCTGGATGTATGGGATCGTTAGTTTCCCAACCAGGAATTGAACCCACATCTCCTGCATTGTAAGACAGATTCTTTACCTCCGGACCAGGTGAGAAGTCCTGAGAAGGGTGATTGATTGGACCCCTCTACCTGGAGCCTCAGGGGAGCTTCCTTCAGAAACATATTTCAAAGAGAGCAGCTTAAAAAAATTCAAAGTGGAAGGGACCTAATGTTTACTGGGGTTTCCCTGTTGGCTTGGTAGTCAAGAATCTGCCTGCAGGGCAGGAGACGAGAGTTTACTCCCCTCCAGGGTCAGGAAGATCCCTTGGAGAAGGAAATGGCAACCCGNTCCTTCAGAAACATATTTCAAAGAGAGCAGCTTAAAAAAATTCAAAGTGGAAGGGACCTAATGTTTACTGGGGTTTCCCTGTTGGCTTGGTAGTCAAGAATCTGCCTGCAGGGCAGGAGACGAGAGTTTACTCCCCTCCAGGGTCAGGAAGATCCCTTGGAGAAGGAAATGGCAACCCGCTCCAGTATTCTTGCCTGGGAAATCCATGGACAGAGGAGCCTGGTGGGCTACAGTCCATGGGATCACCAACAGCTGGACACGACGGAGTGATCAAACAACAGCATTTACTGACCACCAGCGTACTCTGTAAGCTGGGTGTCTCATCCAACCTGCTTCCTGTCTCATGGCGTTTTGGGGCTCTGGCCTATAATAAGGTCCCTGCTCAGCCTCTGGGAAGAGCATGGCTCAGACAAGTGCGGGCTTTGGCCAGCCAAGGCGACCCAGCAGGATTTGGAGCTGGGCTGTCTGCTTGCTTCTAGCTCCTTGCTGCTCCCCACAACTTGCAGTGGTGAATGGTGGAAATTTAGGTAGCAGAGAGCAGAGAGGAGAAAGTATTTTTGGATGTGATGTCTTCCCAAATCATAGCGAATGAGTAGTCGTTGTTCAGTCTCCCAGTCGAGTCCGACCCTTTGAGACCCCAAGACTGCAGCACACCAGGCCTCTCCCTCCCTCAGCATCTCCCGAAGTTTGCCCAAGTTCATGGCCATTGCATCGGTGATGCCATCCAACCATCTCATCTCTGTCACCCTCTTCTCCTCCTGCCCTCAATCTTTCCCAGCAACAGGGACTTTTCCAGTGAGTCAGTTATTCTCACCAGATGCCCAAAATATTGGAGTTTTAGCTTCAGTATCAGTCCTTCCAAGGAGTATTCAGGGTTAATTTCCCTTCAGATGGATTGGTTTAATCTCCTTCCTGACCCAGGGACTCTCTTAAAAAACTGGAAATAGAACTGCCATACGACCTAGCAATCCCACTGCTGGGCATACACACCGAGGAAACCAGAATTGAAAGAGACACGTGTACTCCAATGTTCATCGCAGCACTGTTTACTATAGCCAGGACATGGAAGCAACCTAGATGTCCATCAGCAGATGAATGGATGAGAAAGCCGTGGTACATATACACAATGGAACATTACTCAGCCATTAAAAAGAATGCATTTGAATCAGTTCTAATGAGGTGGATTAGGATACTTCAGTATTCTTGCCTTGAGAACCCCATGAACAGTATGAAAAGGCAAAATAATAGGATACCAAAAGAGGAACTCCCAACGTCATTAGGTGCCCAATATGCTACTGGAGATCAGTGGAGAAATAACTCCAGAAAGAATGAAGGGATGGAGCCAAAGCAAAAACAATACCCAGTCGTGCATGTGACTGGTGATAGAAGCAAGATCTGATGCTGTAAAGAGCAATATTGCATAAAAACCTGGAATGTCAGGTCCATGAATCAAGGCAAATTGGAAGTNTTTCCAGGCAAGAATACTCAAGTGGGTTGCCATTCCCTTCTCCAGGGGATCTTCCCAACCCAGCGATGGAACCCGGGTCTCTCGCATTGCAGGTAGATTCTTTACCATCTGAGCCACCAGGGAAGCCCCAAAGTAAAGTGTGCTGAGACATCAAACAGAAGGAGGAAGCAGGGGGTTGACTGCAGATGTATTGCAAGAACCCTTAGATTTTCAACCACTAGTCTTGGGGGTCTCTGTGATTCACTATCACAAAAGACCTTTTATGAAACCTATTGAGGTAATAGGAGATGAGAACCACTGAAAGGATTTCAGGTGACAGGCCAGAACTGCATTCCAGAAAAAGCTTTTTGGTAGACAGTGAGGAGGATGGATGGTTTGAATTGTCCAGAAAAACATTTCCTGATGAGCCTGGGTCTGTTGGAGATGGGGCAGAGGGATCCAAGGGACTGTGGGAAATTCAGTCTGGCTCCAGCAGGCTCGGCTGACATGATGTTATCTGGGTCCCTAGGGCTGGAAGAGCAACCTTAAAACCTCCTTTTTCAGCTGCACTGATAAGGTAGAATTTCTCCTTTACTCAGAAAAACATGGAATGGGCTTTGAGAAACACCGCCATCTGGCGGCACCTTTTTGCAACACCAACTTGTGGTCATATTACCTTGGTTGTTGCTATGGCTCCAGGCGCTCATCCAGAATTCAGTGACGTGTTACTTGAGATGTGTATAAGAGACAGACAGTATACTAATGCATATATATGGAATTTAGAAAGATGGTAATGATAACCCTATATGCAAGACAGCAAAAGAGACATAGATGTATAGAACAATCTTTTGGACTCTGGGAGAAGGCGAGGGTGGGATGATTTGAGAGAATAACATTGAAATATGTATATTACCATATGTGAAACAGATCGCCAGTCCAGGTTCGTTGCATAAGACAGGGTGCTCAGGGCTGGTGCACTGGGATGACCCTGAGGGATGGGATGGGGAGGGAGGTGGGTGGGGGGTTCAGGATGGGGAACATAGTACACCCATGGCTGATTCATGTCAGTATATGGCCAAAACCACTACAATATTGTAATCAGCCTACAATTAAAATAAATAAATAATTTTTTCTAAAAAAAGAAGTCTTCTCCAGCACCACAGTTCGAAGGCATCAATTCTTCTGTGCAATGAGACTTCGGAGCAAATGAGACTCCCCCAGATTAAACTTGCAGAAGGACTGTCTTAAGAATGCTTTTGTATTCATCTGATTTCGGTGCAGAGGGTGCTGGTAGCCATAGGGTCATTCAGAGTGTGGGGGTGAGGTTCTTGGTGTAGCTGTGCCCACAGGGCCCCGTCACAGGGCAGGAGTGGGGGCCCAGGTAGGGGACTAGGCAGGGTGATCTGTGACACTTTCCCACAGTCTGATCTGAGCTCACAGAATCACATCGTGTTATCAGCTCCCCAGCGGCTGCTGTTGTATAAACAGCTCAGGCTGGTGGACCCAGCAGCCTCAAAGCTTTGCATGCTCCTTTGTTTTGCTCCTCTGGGAAGGCATCAAAAAGGCAATAGGTCTAGGATCTGCCCCTTTGTCTAGGCTGGGTGGAGCTGAGGTCTTTTGAATAGACCAAGGAAAAAGTCAGTTTTCCAGCTCTGGGTGGAGGGAGGGGAGGAGGGCAGAAAGGAGACGTGGGGACCAGTTAGTGTTGAGACCTGACTCATGACAGGCCTCAAGGACTAAAGTGGGCAAGAGCTACAATTACGGGAAAAACTGGGTCAATGCCCAAAAGGAACTGAGATCATCCTCCCCCTGACCTTGGGGCTCAGCCAGTCAGCATATTCCCAGACTCCCAGATAACATGAAAAGTCCCCTAAGCAAGCCCGCGCACATGAAAAATTAGCCAATTAATAAATGCCTAATAACCCCTACAACCAATCCACCCCTGCCAACTCCCTGTCTTTGTTCTAAACCTATAAATACTGCTGTAATTCAGGGCTCGGGGCTCTTGCCCTACTCCCCTGCGTGGGATGTGGCAGGAGCCCTGGCTCGAGCCAGAAATAAATTCCCTTTTTGCTTTTGCATTGCCGTGGATGTCTTGTTTCCTCAATTTTGGGGACTCGGACTGCGGGCATAACAGGAGGTAAGATTTGTATTTTTCATGAATGATTTAGGCAGTAGAGTTGACTGACTTCAAAAATTGTTTGTGGTAAAGAGAGGTATTGAGGATGGCCTAAACAAACAAACAAACAAACAAAACCCCGCTAACATTTCCTCAATTTTGGGGACTCGGACTGCGGGCATAACAGGAGGTAAGATTTGTATTTTTCATGAATGATTTAGGCAGTAGAGTTGACTGACTTCAAAAATTGTTTGTGGTAAAGAGAGGTATTGAGGATGGCCTAAACAAACAAACAAACAAACAAAACCCCGCTAACATTTACTGAGTACTTATCACATGTCTGTTTTAGTTACTTAAAAAATATTGTTTAAAAATTTTATTTAAAATGCTTTAAAATAAATTATCTCCTTTAAGCCTCATAACAGCCTGATGGAATAGTGTTATCGTGTCTATTTTATAGATAAGGTACACAGACATGGAGAGGTGGTGACCTACTTCTGACTTGCTCAGCTATTAAGCGATAGATCTAGGATTTGAACCCCAGCAGTCTTCGGTGGCCCAGACGATAAAGAATCTGCCTGTAATGCAGGAGACCCAGGTTTGATCCTTGGGTCAGAAAGACTCCCTGGAGAGGGGAGTGGCTACCCTCTCCAGATTCTTGCCTGGAAACATGGGCAGAGGAGCCTGGCAGGCTACAGTTCATGGGGTTGCAAAGAGTCGGACATGACTGAATAGCTAACAATTTCTTTTCACCTTTTCGGTCTGACTCCAGATCACGATACCATCTGGTAGGATGAGGATGGGAGGGACTTCAACCTGCTGCAGGAGGGAAATTGAGCCCGCAGGTGAAACGGGAACCCTTGGCGTCGCCCACCTTCACTTCAGTTACATTGCTGGCCACCTGCTGTGTGCCCAGCTCAGCTGGGAGCAGTGGGGGTCAGAAAGATGGGACTCTGGCCCCCCTCAAGCTTATAGTCTGTTTCTGGGGAGAAGGGGTGGCTGTGGAAGAAATAAACAATTTCAGTCAGAGCAAAATGAGGCTTGGAAATGGTTGGTGAGAATGGGGTGGAAGCAGGGAGAGAGGGTGGGGCTGGAGCGGCTAATAAAGCCGGAAAGGGCAGACCATGACCTCACATTGTCAAGTTCCCTACTGAATGTTTCACAGACCTTAGGCTCCTTCATTCTCATTTCAGTCCTGGAAGGCTCAAAGTCCCCACTCACACCCTTGCGTTTTCATTGTACTAGTCTGAGGGCTCGGAGGGTTGTGACACAACTCATACACTTCAGCCAAGAAGGGAAACTATCGGTGCCGGTCACTGAAAACCCATCTGTGCGTTCAGGCTTCAGGCAAGGCTGGACCCAGGGACTCCAAGGTGACTCCAAGGTCAGCAGGACTCTTCACCTTCTAGCTCTGCTGTGTTAGCTTGAATCTCAGGCATGCTGTCCCCAAGTGTAGACAAAGAGAGTCCTCTGCAACTCCAAACTGGTGTCCTAGTGGAATGGGAGGTCCCTTTCCTAGTTATCCGAGTCAAACCCCCAGGGATGTTTCCCATAGGCCCAGTTTGGGTTGCATGCTGATTCATGATCCAATAAGTCACAGCCTTGGGTGAAGGAAGATGTCAATCAATCAGTCATGTCTGGGTCACATACTCAGTCCCAGCAATGGGAACATGAGGTCAGCCTTATCCAAAGTATATAGACTGAATGTGGGGAGGGTGGTTCTTCAAAAGGAAGCCAGGTCGTGTTACAAGAAGACGGGAGGGGAGGCTGGGAGGGCAATGCCAGCTGTGCACATCTGAGCTGTGGGGGCCCCTGCATTTCAGGGAAAGTGAAAGTGTCAGTCGCTCACTTGTATCTGACTCTTTGGTACCCTGTGGGGCTTCCCTGGTGGCGCAGACGGTAAAGCACCTGCCTGCAATGAGGGAGACCTGGGTTTGATCCCTGGGTTGGGAAGATCCCCTGGAGAAGGAAATGACAACCCACTCCAGTACTCTTGCCTGGAAAACTCCATGGACTGAGGAGCCTGGTAGGCTACAGTCCATGGGGTTGCAGAGTCGGACACGACTAAGCAACTTCACTTTCACTTTTGGGACCCCATGGACTGTAGCCCACTAGGCTCCTCTGTCCATGGGATTTTCCAGGCAAGAATACTCAAGTGGGTTGCCATTCCCTTCTCCAGGGGATCTTCCCAACCCAGCGATGGAACCCGGGTCTCTCGCATTGCAGGTAGATTCTTTACCATCTGAGCCACCAGGGAAGCCCCAAAGTAAAGTGTGCTGAGACATCAAACAGAAGGAGGAAGCAGGGGGTTGACTGCAGATGTATTGCAAGAACCCTTAGATTTTCAACCACTAGTCTTGGGGGTCTCTGTGATTCACTATCACAAAAGACCTTTTATGAAACCTATTGAGGTAATAGGAGATGAGAACCACTGAAAGGATTTCAGGTGACAGGCCAGAACTGCATTCCAGAAAAAGCTTTTTGGTAGACAGTGAGGAGGATGGATGGTTTGAATTGTCCAGAAAAACATTTCCTGATGAGCCTGGGTCTGTTGGAGATGGGGCAGAGGGATCCAAGGGACTGTGGGAAATTCAGTCTGGCTCCAGCAGGCTCGGCTGACATGATGTTATCTGGGTCCCTAGGGCTGGAAGAGCAACCTTAAAACCTCCTTTTTCAGCTGCACTGATAAGGTAGAATTTCTCCTTTACTCAGAAAAACATGGAATGGGCTTTGAGAAACACCGCCATCTGGCGGCACCTTTTTGCAACACCAACTTGTGGTCATATTACCTTGGTTGTTGCTATGGCTCCAGGCGCTCATCCAGAATTCAGTGACGTGTTACTTGCCGGGTCCCTGTGTGTCAGGCACTGTGTTTGGTTCTGGAAATGAGCAGGGGAATTCCTGCCTCCACGGAGCTGACGTTCTAGTTGAGGAGGCTGGCAAGGTATGAAAAATCACACGACGGTACTGAGGTTGTGACCCTGGGTCTAGACCAGCCGTGGTGACAGTTCTCTGGGGTGTCAGCTGCTTGCTGACACCACAGATGTCGGCAACGTGGAAAGAACACGCGTAGAGTGGTGTCTGCCTAACTTGCTGCAAAATCTCTCACCCTCCTTGCGGAAGGCTGGGGGTTCCCCTTGGTCCAGCCGCCCAGCCAGTGCCTGAATCTGGCCTGCAGTCTCCCTGCCAGGTCGTCCAGCCACTCTTTGAACACTTCCAGTGACGTGAAACTCTTTTTTTTTTTTTTTTCTGGTAGGTTTTTCTACTGTAGATTATACTCTCTCGCCTGGACAACTGCAGTAGCCTGACCCCCACCCGGCCGCTAGAGACTGCCCGTTAAAACCTCAAATGTGATCACGTCACTCCTCTGCTCCGAACTCGGCTATGGCTTTTTTTTTTTTAAATAATTAAAACCTTCAGCTTCAAAGGGAACACGTGTCCCCAGCGTAGCCAATCAGAGTATTGGATCACTCTGGCCCTACTGATTGGCTCAGTAGCAGACACAGGACCCAGGTCAAGCCAATGAGACTTCATCCTAGGACGTTTGCTGAAACTAAGGAGAAAGACTTTTTCTTCCATCTGCTAGAGTGGTTGCAGGGAAGTCTGGAGCTATCAAAGACTTACAGGGGGAATGCTTGTCTGAAAATGGGGCCAATTCAGAGGAAAACAGAACTGAGAGATGGAGAGTGGGTCCCGGCAACATTGTTTGAGCTCCTGGACCCAGCCATGCTTGAATGCAGACCTGAGTCACCCATTCTTTCGCTCAGGTCAGTTTAAGGTGGGTTTCCTATCATCTTCATTTAAACAAAACCATAACTGATTCACACTGGGGGATGAGTAGAAAGAAGACATCGAGATGCTTAGAGAAAGTCAGAACTTCTTACTTCATTCACAGGGTGAGGAGGGGGATCAGGGCACCGGGAGACAAAGTCCCATCCTAAACTCAGCCCCTATATGGGAACTTGTGGAGGGCCCTGCAGTTCAGCCGGGCCGTTCCCTCCGAGAGCTGCCCTAAGGGCCGTCCCCACTCACTCAAGGACAGCTGGCACTCCACTCTCTGTGGTTCCTGCACTCCACGCAGCCAGCCCGATCCTCCAAGCAGGGGCAGGGAGCACCGCCGTCCCTTGGTTGCTGCAGGACCTGCCTCTTGCGGACGCACTAAGAAAGCTGGCGGGCAGGGCTTGACACAAGAGACTCCAGCTGCCCCACTCTGCCCTGATGCGCGGGACTGCTGGGAGACAAGGTGGCATCTCCAAGGGCAACTCCTGTGGCATTTGGGCAGTCCCCAGGTCTTCTCCCCTTTTCCCACAAGCAAAACCCCTCACATCTGATGATTCGGCATTGGATACCTTCAGCTTCTTCATTCGCGTTCACAGCCCCCGGGGCGGGACTGGGCCAAACCCGACAGTGAAGGCCGTTTGGCCAAAACGCAAGATCTTCAGACATTCCTCAGGGAGAAATTTTTTTTGACAAGAAATTGTCAAGCCTTTCTTGAGACACCTCAACAGTCACTCACACGACATACATTGCACACTCATGCACACACACACGTGCACACTCGTGCACATGCACACACAGGGCACTGCAAATGTCAGAGTTAGATCCCTCCTCCCCCAAATATTTCCCCAGCATCTTCCGGGAGTCAGGCACTGTCCTGGGTGCTGGAGACACCACAGGGAACAAGAAAGACCAGGTCTGTCCTCGTGAACAACACTCACCACAAGGACACAGGTCCTACTTCAGCAGCTTGAAAACGTGAAGAAGAAACAAAAGTGTGCCCCCCTGAACTGAGGGACGGAGGTGACTGTGTTATAAAAACAGCGTTGCTTCTGGCACCTCAGGAAGTCACATACTCGTTGCGTGGATCTCAGCGCTTAGCAGAGCTGAAAAGCTTGGCAAGGAGGGAAGGAACAGGACACGGAGGAAGGAAATCATGTATTGCAGCCTAACAGTCATCTATTGCTTCCAACACCCACCTAATAACGGCATCAATTACGTCACCGCTGCTGGACCAGGCAAGTCACAGCCCAGACTTCATTTAATCTTCACAACAGCCTTAGGATCCTTCTCTGGGCCCTCTGCCCCCCAGGGAAACCTGTGCATCCCAGAGGCTCCCAGGCCCCCTGCCTGCTGATTGAGTTCTGTCAATGGGGGCACCTGCAGGGAGGACCGAGCCGCCCCGGTGCTTATCGCCCCCACACCTGGCTCACCCTCACTCCCGCTTGGGGGAGACACACAGCCATGGGTCCCGCCCTCGCTGGGCTCCTGTATCCCCCTCTCCTCCTGCTCCCCTGCCCCCACCATCACGAACAGAGCCCTTGTCAAATTCTGTTCCATTCAGCTCTTCTGGGCGTACCATCTGTCGCTCGCCAGAACCCTAACTCCTACGTATATGTACGTATTTGCACTATTGTCAAATCCATCTCCCAGAACAGGCAAGTGGGGCTGAAGGAGATTGAATATCTGAGTTGAGCCAAGATGCTGGAGTCTCTCAAGTTTGGATTCCAATGGAGTCTCACAGGATTCCTGTGACGACAGGTGTGAAGCTCTGGGAAGACAGTAAATGCTCAGAGGACTCTGCATTTATTCAGCAACTTTTAAGGGCCTCCTAAGTGCCAAGCACTGACAGAGGAGCAAAGCGGAAAAAGCGCCTGCCCTGGAGAAGCTGACATTCCGTGGGGGAGATAGACAAGAAGCAATACAGAGACTTCCCCGAGGGCCAGTGGTGAGGACTCCGCGCGTGCACTGCAGGGGGCACAGGCTGATCCCTGGTTGGGGAGCTTAAATCCTGCAAACTGCATGGTACAGCCAAAGAGGGAAAGAAACAATACAAGATATGATGCAATTTCAACTAGCAATCCATGCTCTGAGAAAACCCGAAGCAGAATAAGAGTGGTGGGGGTATAGGGCGGTGAGAACCTACTTCAGATAGAGGGCTCAAGGAGGGCCTCCGTGACAAAGGGCATCTGAGGAGGTGAGGGAGGAAGCTGTGTAGGTGTCTGAGGGGACAGATTCCAGAGAGAGCAGGCAGTGCAAAGGCCCCGAGGCAGGGTCCAGGTTGGATGCTGGAAGGACAGTGAGGAGCCCAGCATGGCTAGAGCGCAAGAATCAGGAAGGAAAGTGGCAGAAAAGAATGTCAGAGAGAGAGGTGAGCATGATAGCTACAGAGCCTTGACAGCTGTTGTAAGGAATTTGGATTTTATTCTAAGCATGAAGAAAAGCCACTGCTGGACTTCGCTCGTGGTCCCCTGGATAAGAATCTGCCTGCCAACGCAGGGGACATGGGTTCGACCCCTGGTCTGGGAAGATTCCACATGCCTTGGAACAGCTAAGCCTGCACACCACAACTGCTGAGCCCACCTTGTAAGGCCTGAGAGCCGCAACTCCTGAAGCCCGAGCTTCAAGGGGAAGCTGAAGGGTGGGTGAGCCCCATCTGAACGAGAGTAGCGGAGGGGTGTTCTCCAAAGGAAAACTGGGGGGAATGGACACAGGGGAGGCAAAGCGACAGATGTTGGCCCCCCTGCACATACCAATAAAATGCTTTTATCTCAATATCAAAAGAAATAGGTGAGGCTCATTTTACACCTGGAGAGACTGATCAAGAGAGTGAAACCTTCAGAGGTTTTCCCGAAGGGGTAGAAGTGCAGGCTAAACTGTCCCCTCCCGATCTCTTCCCATGCCACAGCCTGGCAGGGAGCGCAGCACATGTCTTACCCTGGTGCCCCCTCCTGCCTGAAACTTGCCAGCAGGTACTCAGCGACCTCAGGGTAAAATCCAAACTCCTTTGCGGTCTACAAGCTCAAGTTACCTCTTGTGGCCTCCTCTCCTCCCTCCTTCTGTCTGTGTTTTAAAAGGATGATTCTGACCCCTCTGGGGGACAGCAGACGGAAAGGGGTCAGAGGGCAGCCGGGAGGCCCCCTGCAGTGATGCGGGCGGGAGAGGACGCTGTCTGGACCAGGGTGGTGGCAACGGGGAGAGGAATGAAGGAACATCATTTCCTCTGCCTGAAACCCTCCTGCCCCTCTGCCACCCATGTCTAACTTGCCTGGTTCTTTGTTGCCTGCACGGATGACAGTTTTCTCCTGGAAGATTTCCCGACTGCCCCTATGGTCTACCCCGTACTTTGCCCCATTTCTTGACTCTGTGAGGCCAATGTTACTCTGCATTTTCTGAAGGGGATACCAAGGCTTAGGCAGGCACAAAACTTGCCTGAGATACGTGGTTCATTGTGTATCATTTTATTTAACTCTGACAATCAGTGTATGGTATAGGTTCTAGCATTATACCCATTTTGCTGATGAGGAGACTGAGTCTCAGAGCGGACCAAAATCACTCATCTATAAGAGGGAGAGCTGGCAGCAGAACCCGGGCTTCTCTGGAACTCTCCTTCACGCTCTAGGCTACACAAAAAGCAGAGAGAGAAGAGAAGAGAAGCTGTGTGTTAGGTGTACCACCTTCTCTAGATGACAAGCATTAATTAGTTCAACACCATATCTTTATTCAGTTCCATCACTCAGGGACTGGGGAGGGGTAGGAACTTCCTTTGGCTTCTTTTTCCATAAAGAATCGACATCCACTCCTGGACTGACTCAGTTCTTCTCTGTGCTCTCCTGTGCTCTAGGAAGGAAGGTATTTGGAAGCTGGCTCAACAATTAGTTACTTTTATTAATTTATTCATCCACCCATACCTCTGTTCCCCTTTCTCCCATCCTTCCATCTTCCCACCCTTTCATTCCTCTGTCATCTGGCTCTTTCAGCCCTTCATCTGTCCACCCACCTTTCACCTCTCCATCCATCCTTCTTCCCATTCACCATCTCGTCTCCCTCCTTTTCCCACCTTCCCATGTGCTCAGCACCCAACCATTCTTCCTTTTCTGTACCATTTCAGTCACCCATCCATCCACTCAGCTATCAACGCCTCTCTTTTTCCACTCACTCACTTATTCATCAAGATCATTCATTTGAGGAGCTTTTTGTTGAGACCCACTGTGCCACCCACTGTGTGAGGCTGTGAGTCTCAGAGAAAAATGTAATCTTGCCTCCATCATTGCATAAGGAGTCCTCGTGGGGACCATCTGCCCGGTTACGTGACTCCGCAGGCTCCTTAGGGCTGCCGTAGACGTGACTCAGGCACTAGAAGTACCTCACGCTTCCTGTGGCGTCACAGCCTTTGTTGGGGGGCACCGGGACAAGCTGGGCTACTTAACTCTGTTTCCTCCTGGGCCCACAGTCCCTGCTCTGAAAACCACAGGCAGCTATGGGAAAGAGCGAGAAAACCGAAATGTCACCAAGAATCAGGAGTTAATAGGGCAGGTGGAAGCAAACGAACCCCAAGTCAGCTTCAACTTTGTGACCATTTCCCCCTGGATTAGACTTTCACCCTGTCTCTGTCTTACTTTGGGGGCTTTAACAGCTCTCCATTTTGTGTCCTGTTACATTTGTAAACTCATGAGTAGGAACTGTGAAGTCCCTAATAATTGGTCTCTATTCAACTTCATTCATTCACTCATTCACTCAATGTTTATTATTTGTGTGACAGGTACTGGGTTTAGGCCTTGGGGCTACAGCAAGGAACAAAAAAGGACAAAAATACTTATTTTCATGGAGTTGGCCTCGGAGGAGGCAGACAAGAAAAAAATAGATAGCCTGTCAAATGGTGCTAAGTGTCATGGAGAAAAATAAAACAGGAAGACGGTTGTGTGCTAGAGACATCTTTACTGAGAAGGTGATATCTGAACTAAGCTACTGGAGAGGTTACCTGGGGGAAAAGTATGGCTGGACGATGGGCCAGCAAGTGTGAAGTCCTGAGGCAGGGATTGCCGGGTGTGTTCAAGGAGGTTGGAATTCAGGGAGAGTGAGAGAGAGTAGGAGATGTGATATACTGGTGGGTGGTCAGATCATACAGGGGCTATAGGCTGTGGTGGGAACTTTCTCTGCATGAGATGGGAGTCGAAGGAGGGTTTGGGGCTGAGGAATGACGGACTCTGACTTAGGTTTTCACAGGATCCCTTTGGCTGCTGTTTGGAGAACTGATCTCACAGAGGCAAGGCGGGAATTAGGGAGACCAGTGCAGAGGCTACTGCAGTATGTTGTCCACACGAGAAATGAAGATGGTCAGGCCAGGTTGGAAGCCCTGCACCTTTGAAGGGTGGATTTCAGGGATGGAGTCAAGCAGTGCGCTGCTGATGGTGGTGAGGAGGCCAGGCTTCTACGACAGCGCCTCATACACGGGGACTAGTCAACAAGCATCAGTGGAAAGAGTAAGGTCTGAACGAAGGCAGTGCTGAGGGTGATGGCAAGAGCAGCCTATTAGGATTCCTTTCCTTTCAAGGGCCAGAAACTCAGCTCAAACTGGCTCAACGGAAAAGGAGAATTATTATCTATATAACTGAGAGGGAAGTTTTGAAATAATATTTCAAGCCAAGAGGTCAAATGTTGTCGAGACTCCGTCTCCCCACTTTCCCCCCTTCATATATTGGCTTCATTCTCAAGCAGCCCCTCTCCCTGGAGCCGCCAAGCTGCCCCCACCAACATCCGCACATCCTCCCAGCTTAGCAACCCCAGCTGGAGGAGTCCTGTTTCCCAATCTCAGCATCGTTTCTGGAGGGGGGTGCTGGGTCCTGCTTGGATCCCAGACCCCTCCGTGAATCAATCAGTCACCACGGCCCAGGGGACGGGACCTCTGATTGGTTAACTGCAATCATATGTCTATGCTAGGGGAGGTGTGGGGAGCCAGGACAAGGATTGCCCCTCCAAGACCACATAAGGTGAGAACAAAGTTTTTCCCAAATAAAACACCAAAAGCTGAGAGAAAGTGTGTTGGGAAGATGAAAGTTGCAATTATCACAGGCTCCTGGTACAAGTCGGGGCTTCCTTGGTAGCTCAGCTGGTAAAGGATCCACCTGCAATGCAGGAGACCACAATTCGATTTCTGGGTCAGGAAGATCCCCTGGAGAAGGGATAGGCGACCCACTCCAGTATTCTTGGACTTCCTTGGTGGCTCAGACAGTAAAGAATCCAGCTGCAGTGTGAGAGACTTGGGTTCAGTCTTTGAGTTGGGAAGCTCCCCTGGAGAAGGGAAAGGCTGCCCACTCCATAGTTCCTGCCTGGAGAATCCCATGGACAGAGGAGCCTGGTGTGCAGCGGTCCATGAGGTCACAAAGAGTCGGATATGACCGAGCAACTTTCATTTCACTGGTAAAAGACAGATTCCTAAGGAGTTCTGGGGGGCAGCTGAGAGGAATAGTGCTCTGGGCTGGCTTTGGGCTGTTTGCAGAGGAAAACTGTCCGATCCTTGACCCTTCCGGAGGCTGCAGCAGGGGACACCTCGTGCCAGCAGGGGGCAGCAGGCCCACACAGTCACCCCCGGGTTCTTGACAAGCGGCATCTCCTCCAGCAGGGGGCGCCATTTACTGCTGGCTAAAAAGTTGGGTCTAAGTAAAATTTTGGCAAATTGGATCTTAACTCAGCCCTCTCCCCTTGTGGCTCAGCTAGTGTAGAATCCGCCTGCAATGCAGGAGACCTGGGTTCGATCCCTGGGTTGGGAAGATCGCCTGGAGAAGGGAAAGGCTACCCACTCTAGTATTCTGACCTGGAGAATTCCATGGACTGTACGTATAGTCCTTGGGGTCCCCAAGAGTCAGACACAACTGAAAGACTTTTTTTTCCCCCAGATACTCCAGAATGGGAGAATTATTTAAGTAATTCTCATGGTGAATCTTTTCTATAAAGTGACATATTTTGCAAAGTGCTTTGGAGTGCTTATTGAGGCTTTTGGGATGAGGTTGTTCCATTTTAGGTCCTACCATTTATTATCTGTCTGGCTCTGGGCAGGTTATTTTGTTGGTCCTCAGTTTCCTATTCTGTAAACTGGGGCCAACATTTACCTCGCGTAGTTTCCCTCTTCCGTGGGACCGAATGATTCATTTCTCAACTTTTTATCGCACCAGATCCTGATCTAGGACTTGGACACAACAGTGAACGAAATCAAAATTCCTGCCACTGTGGAGCTGCCATTCCTGGGGGAGACAGATGAGAACTAGATTATGTGGTCTTTTGGATACAGTGTTTGAAGAACTGGCTCGTGGAAGCCCTCACTTGTCTGCTACCTGTTGATACAGGCTGAGTTGCCCCAAAGGTTTCTGTAGCAGGGAGAAATTGTCCCAGACGGAGCCTACACAGGGCGAGGTGCACAGCGGCGCTACAGAAATGCTCACAGGTGTTTGAGGAGGTGTCTTCCTGTGTGGCTGCAGGTACTGTGTTCAGTTCCAGCTGGGGCCCGTTCTGGAGAGCTGCCAGCCGGTGAAGGAGCCCCATGCCCAGTGAGTGAGGTATCTGACCCAGGGCCACTTAATCTGCGTGAAGTGTGAGTGGCCTTCCCAGGATGCCAGGAGCGGGCACTGCTACGGGGTTGGCCCTGAGCCTGGCGGGTAAGCAGGGGGACCTAGGCCTGGGCAAGTATGACTCTAGAGCCCGGGGCCTCTCTGCTGTCTGAGAGGTGAAGGTGGGAGGGGGTGGGATCCAGCGCAGGCGGGCCCAGGAGGGTCCTGATCCCAGTGTCTGAGGAGAAGCAGCTCCTGCCATTCCCAGCTGTGTGACCTTGGGCAATTGCACGACCTCTCTGAACTTCAATTTCCTCGTCTATAAGTACAGATAATCAGAGGACCTCTCCGTGGGGCAATGATGAAAGTGAAATGAGATTGTGCAAGTTGAAGATTTAGCATAGCTCTTGGCATCTAGGAAAGGGAGCTGGTTTGATGGCTGACTCCTCAGAATTCCCTTAAACACTGTGTTTCGTTCCCCTCGTGTTATAGGTGGGGAAACCGAGGCTCAAAGAGGCATTGTGACGTAGTCAAGGTCACACAGGATTTGGCTGTTATTGTCTGCCAAGCTCCTCCCACAAGGGCAGATGTCTTGGAAAGCACTTAGTATTACAATAGTAGCTAACATTTATTGAGTGCTTATATGTGCCAAGCCGGGGAAGGCAATGGCACCCCACCCCAGTACTCTTGCCTGGAAAATCCAATGGACGGAGTAGCCTGGTGGGCTGCAGTCCATGGGGTCGCTAACAGTCGGACAGACTGAGCGACTTCACTTTCACTCTTCACTTTCATGCATTGGAGAAGGAAATGGCAACCCACTCCAGTATTCTTGCCTGGAGAATCCCGGGGATGGGGGAGCCTGGTGGGCTGCCGTCTATGGGGTCACACAGAGTCGGACACGACTGAAGTGACTTAGCAGCAGCAGCAGCAACATATGTGCCAAGCATTATTCTATATCCATCCTCTCTTTCATTCAAGAAGTATTTGTTGGGCACTTACTATTAAGCATGTGTCAGGCAATGTTTCAGGCACTGGGGAAATTCAGTGAGCAAAACAGCTGTGGTCCCTTCTCTCACGGAGACACGTTGTGCTGTGAGGAGGCAGACATGAGNGGCCCAGGGGACGGGACCTCTGATTGGTTAACTGCAATCATATGTCCATGCTAGGGGAGGTGTGGGGAGCCAGGACAAGGATTGCCCCTCCAAGACCACATAAGGTGAGAACAAAGTTTTTCCCAAATAAAACACCAAAAGCTGAGAGAAAGTGTGTTGGGAAGATGAAAGTTGCAATTATCACAGGCTCCTGGTACAAGTCGGGGCTTCCTTGGTAGCTCAGCTGGTAAAGGATCCACCTGCAATGCAGGAGACCACAATTCGATTTCTGGGTCAGGAAGATCCCCTGGAGAAGGGATAGGCGACCCACTCCAGTATTCTTGGACTTCCTTGGTGGCTCAGACAGTAAAGAATCCAGCTGCAGTGTGGGAGACCTGGGTTCAGTCTTTGAGTTGGGAAGCTCCCCTGGAGAAGGGAAAGGCTGCCCACTCCATAGTTCCTGCCTGGAGAATCCCATGGACAGAGGAGCCTGGTGTGCAGCGGTCCATGAGGTCACAAAGAGTCGGATATGACCGAGCAACTTTCATTTCACTGGTAAAAGACAGATTCCTAAGGAGTTCTGGGGGGCAGCTGAGAGGAATAGTGCTCTGGGCTGGCTTTGGGCTGTTTGCAGAGGAAAACTGTCCGATCCTTGACCCTTCCGGAGGCTGCAGCAGGGGACACCTCGTGCCAGCAGGGGGCAGCAGGCCCACACAGTCACCCCCGGGTTCTTGACAAGCGGCATCTCCTCCAGCAGGGGGCGCCATTTACTGCTGGCTAAAAAGTTGGGTCTAAGTAAAATTTTGGCAAATTGGATCTTAACTCAGCCCTCTCCCCTTGTGGCTCAGCTAGTGTAGAATCCGCCTGCAATGCAGGAGACCTGGGTTCGATCCCTGGGTTGGGAAGATCGCCTGGAGAAGGGAAAGGCTACCCACTCTAGTATTCTGACCTGGAGAATTCCATGGACTGTACGTATAGTCCTTGGGGTCCCCAAGAGTCAGACACAACTGAAAGACTTTTTTTTCCCCCAGATACTCCAGAATGGGAGAATTATTTAAGTAATTCTCATGGTGAATCTTTTCTATAAAGTGACATATTTTGCAAAGTGCTTTGGAGTGCTTATTGAGGCTTTTGGGATGAGGTTGTTCCATTTTAGATCCTACCATTTATTATCTGTCTGGCTCTGGGCAGGTTATTTTGTTGGTCCTCAGTTTCCTATTCTGTAAACTGGGGCCAACATTTACCTCGCGTAGTTTCCCTCTTCCGTGGGACCGAATGATTCATTTCTCAACTTTTTATCGCACCAGATCCTGATCTAGGACTTGGACACAACAGTGAACGAAATCAAAATTCCTGCCACTGTGGAGCTGCCATTCCTGGGGGAGACAGATGAGAACTAGATTATGTGGTCTTTTGGATACAGTGTTTGAAGAACTGGCTCGTGGAAGCCCTCACTTGTCTGCTACCTGTTGATACAGGCTGAGTTGCCCCAAAGGTTTCTGTAGCAGGGAGAAATTGTCCCAGACGGAGCCTACACAGGGCGAGGTGCACAGCGGCGCTACAGAAATGCTCACAGGTGTTTGAGGTGGTGTCTTCCTGTGTGGCTGCAGGTACTGTGTTCAGTTCCAGCTGGGGCCCGTTCTGGAGAGCTGCCAGCCGGTGAAGGAGCCCCATGCCCAGTGAGTGAGGTATCTGACCCAGGGCCACTTAATCTGCGTGAAGTGTGAGTGGCCTTCCCAGGATGCCAGGAGCGGGCACTGCTACGGGGTTGGCCCTGAGCCTGGCGGGTAAGCAGGGGGACCTAGGCCTGGGCAAGTATGACTCTAGAGCCCGGGGCCTCTCTGCTGTCTGAGAGGTGAAGGTGGGAGGGGGTGGGATCCAGCGCAGGCGGGCCCAGGAGGGTCCTGATCCCAGTGTCTGAGGAGAAGCAGCTCCTGCCATTCCCAGCTGTGTGACCTTGGGCAATTGCACGACCTCTCTGAACTTCAATTTCCTCGTCTATAAGTACAGATAATCAGAGGACCTCTCCGTGGGGCAATGATGAAAGTGAAATGAGATTGTGCAAGTTGAAGATTTAGCATAGCTCTTGGCATCTAGGAAAGGGAGCTGGTTTGATGGCTGACTCCTCAGAATTCCCTTAAACACTGTGTTTCGTTCCCCTCGTGTTATAGGTGGGGAAACCGAGGCTCAAAGAGGCATTGTGACGTAGTCAAGGTCACACAGGATTTGGCTGTTATTGTCTGCCAAGCTCCTCCCACAAGGGCAGATGTCTTGGAAAGCACTTAGTATTACAATAGTAGCTAACATTTATTGAGTGCTTATATGTGCCAAGCCGGGGAAGGCAATGGCACCCCACCCCAGTACTCTTGCCTGGAAAATCCAATGGACGGAGTAGCCTGGTGGGCTGCAGTCCATGGGGTCGCTAACAGTCGGACAGACTGAGCGACTTCACTTTCACTCTTCACTTTCATGCATTGGAGAAGGAAATGGCAACCCACTCCAGTATTCTTGCCTGGAGAATCCCGGGGATGGGGGAGCCTGGTGGGCTGCCGTCTATGGGGTCACACAGAGTCGGACACGACTGAAGTGACTTAGCAGCAGCAGCAGCAACATATGTGCCAAGCATTATTCTATATCCATCCTCTCTTTCATTCAAGAAGTATTTGTTGGGCACTTACTATTAAGCATGTGTCAGGCAATGTTTCAGGCACTGGGGAAATTCAGTGAGCAAAACAGCTGTGGTCCCTTCTCTCACGGAGACACGTTGTGCTGTGAGGAGGCAGACATGAGGCAAATAAGTCTGTAATTTGTCAGAAGGGAGATAAGTGTCAGGGAAAGAAAGCACAATTGGGGAAATTCTGGAGATATTTATTATTATTAGTTTTTAAAGGAAGGTGACACGAAGGAGTGGCATTTGAACAGAGACCTGAAGGCATGAGGGAGGGAGCCATGGATGTTTGGGGGAAGGGACAGCAGGTGCAAAGGCCCTGAGCTGGGAGCATGCCACCACTGAGGCTGGTATGGAACGAGCAAGGGGGAGTGGGGAGAGCCCAGAGTGAACACTTGCAGGATCCTCTTTCTCTGGAAGAGGAGACAGATTCACAGAGACGCACCCGAGGTCACACACCTGCCAAGAGGCAGATTCAGGCTCTGAACCTATTGCCCAGTCTCCTGGGCCAAGTACTGAAAACAAGTCTAGACTGTTTCCCACTAGTGTGTTTTTCTAGTGCAGGGATTATCGTCCTGCAGGAATCAGAGCCCCCTCTGGGGTCTGTCCAGGGAGTTCTACTCCCGTTTCTAAGGATGTTGGTTTCCTGCCTTTTGAAACTGAGCAGCCCTGCTCGTTGTAAACCTAGAGCAGGGGAGGCTGATGCCAGATGGGGTGTTAGCGACAGATGTATCTGAACAAGAGGCATTGGGACTGCGCAGATCCAGGTGCAAACCCCACTTCTGGTCCTGACAGTCCCCATCACTTGTACTGCAGGAAAGATCCTGAGATCTCTGCACAGCACCTGGCTCTTCATAGATGCTTACTAGTGGAAGCTGCTATTGTCATGTTTAACCTGTAAAATGGGTATAATAATATATACTTTGTGAAAATGAAATATAATAAATGTGACAAACTTGGCACATAGTAGGTGTCAAATAAATAAATGGCAGATGATAGGGAGGTCCCCTTGACCAATCTTACTCCAATCTCTACCCACCACCACTAACTTATCCTAGACCTGAAATTCTACCATTAGAGATTCATTCTTTGGGCTAGATGCTTACTTATTAGAGCCTCAATTTACCTATCCATCTTCAAATAAGCATTGCTAGCCCTAAAATTCTGATTAATCCCAAACCTCTCTTTTTGGAAGCACATACTCCAGGAACATGGCACTTTGGTGAGGCTGAGATGAGGGACCTGGGAACCCCTGCCTCCACCAGGCATCATGGACTGGGATGGAGACCAGAGCCAGGGCTGTTCCAGATACGGGCATCTCTGCCCGCCCCCACCCCAGCCAGGCCAGGCCCACAGAACAGGTGGCGGAAGGTCTGACTGGGGCATGAGCTCACCAGGCAGGACTGAGCAGAGGAGGAGGAGCAAAGTGAGGAGGGGGATGGACTGCCAGCCAGATTCTTTCCATGGGCAGCCGGCGAGGGTGGGCGTGCAGAGGGCTGGGACCTGGGGAGGGTGAGCCTGCTGGTGGGGGAGTTTAGGAAGGTTTATTCAGCAGGAGAAGTGTCTCTGAGTTTGGGACAAGCAGAAGGACACCCACCATGATCATGCACCCACTGTGTGCTGTGTACCAACGGGGTGCTTTGTCCCTGAGCTCTTATTCACGCCTCACAAGCCCTTTGGAGACAAGGGACTTTAGTTCTAGTTTATATTCTGAGCATAGCAATAATAATGGTAACTTCAAATGCTATCCTTTGTGAAGTGTCTGCAAAGTGCACTGTGCTTGGAAGCTTAGAGCAGTGCCTCGCACGTAACACAATCTCACTATGCTGTTCCTGTTATTCTTTTGTGCTTTTAAAGATCTGAATTATACCTACAGTGGCTTCCCTGGTGGCTCAGACAGTAAAGAATCTGCCTGCAATGCAGGAGACCCAGGTTCGACCCCTGGGTTGGAAAGATCCCTCGGAGAAGAAAATGGCAACCCGCTCCAGTGTCCTTGCCTGGAGAATCCCATGGACAGAGGAGCCTGGTGGGCTATGGTCCGTGGGGTCACAAAGTCGGACACGACTGAGCAGCTAAAACTTTCGCTTTTCATACCTACAGAGAACTGGCTAAAATATATATATGAACCAGTTTCATAAATGTTTGCAAAGAGGACACATCTGGGTAGTCAGCACCCAGGCAAGGGATAGAATTCAGCTAGCCCCTCAGTCTCCCCAGAGCCCCCCAATCACAGTCCCTCCCTCCCCGTAGAGAAGACCACCATCCTGATTTTATGGCAGTCCGTTGTACAGTTTTCTTTGTAGCTTTAGTCGACCTGGTGCAGATCCCTCAACATAAGAGCTTAATTCCCCGCCCCCAAGAGTCACATAAACGAAATGATACAGGAAGTACCTTTTAGAATTCAGCTTCTTTTGCTCAGCGTGTGGTTTGCGACGTCTATCTGAGCGACTGCCTTGCCGCCTTGGGTTGTTCGTTCTTGTGGCAGAAATGGTTAGTTATTATGGTCATGACAGCTTTTTCACTTCGCACAGCGCGTCTCATCACACCCTCCCAACACTTCAGAGGGGCAGAGACTATGGTTGTGTGTGTGTTAATTGCTCAGTCGTGTTTGACTCTTTGTGACCCCATGGACTGCAGCCGGCTCGGCTCCTCTATGGAATTCTCCAGTATCCACCAAGAATACTGGAGTCTCTTCCTGACCCAGGGATCAAACCCAGGTCTCCTGCATTGCAGGGAGATCTTCACCATCTGAGCCACGAGGGAAGCACCCACCAAAGAGCCAGGAGCTCCTAGTAGCTGGGTCACGAACTCCTCCCGCCCGCATGCCAGAACCTGTGTTCTTAATCCCTCCACTCTGTTGCCTCCCAACAGGAGGGGAAGGGGGCACAGGGAGGCTAAGGATATGAGGGGGTCACCTTGTCAGACTCTAAGAGTCCAGACTGGATTGCCCAGGGTAGCCTCTAGGATCAGCAGTTCTTCGGCCAGTCTGGGGCCAACTTCTCCATCAGGCAAAGAATAAACACAGGACCCGGGGCCCATATACTTTTAGGCACCGCAAAAATGCTTTAATTGTAACCTGTTAAAGTCAGAAGAATAAGATGTAATAAGAATGAAGGTCTGATATGGAATCCAGCCCAGATTCTATTTGTCATTATACAGTGCAGTTGTAGACTTTGATTTGAAATATTTTTGCTTGGAGAAGGGGTCCCTGAAAGCCAATATCCCCGATGCCCAGGAGAGTCATGTCACCACTGAAACAGCCCCGTGTCTTGCAGGCACCAGCTGTTGCTGTGGCAAGCGGCCGGCAAGTCCAGCTGCCAAGAGGCCTGGGAGAGACACGGGCAGTTCCAAGACTGTTCCTCCCCTGAGGTTCATGGGTTTGTCTTCATCCAGCAGCCGTGACCCCATCTGTCCAAGCCCCTCTTTCCAAAGCCTCCTTGGGTGGCAGGGAAACCCTCAGGGCTTGGGAGGCGATAGGACGAAGGAGTGGGGAGAAATCAGCAAGTCTGAGACTGCAGGAACAAGCCTTGTCCTTACGGTAACCCTGAAAATAGCTTTGTGTTTCCAGTGGGTGCCAGTGAGTCACAGCCTTACCGCCATCTCCCTCTGGTTTGGGGGTTCCCAAACTTCTTCTCCTAAGTACGCTCTTCTCAAGGTTGCCCTATTTTCCTTATCCACACCGCCCCCCTTTATTTTGACTCTCCACTTCGTCCCTTTCTTTACTTAAATAAATTTATTTTAAAAGGGAGCTTATACTAACACGTGCGTGTTATTCAGTCGTGTCTGACACTATGTGACCGCATGGACTGTAGCTCGCGGGGCTCCTCTGTCCATGGGATTCTCCAGGCAAGAATACTGGAATGGGTTGCCATTCCCTTTTCCAGGGGATTTACCCGACTCAGGGAGCGAACCTGAACCTCCTGCACTGCAGGCGGGCTCTTTACTCTGAGCCACCAGGGAGGCCTTATACTTACATACTGTGTATAAAGAGGAAAATTTTTTTTAAATTGCAACTAGAAATGAAAATAGAAAATAGTTGCAAACATTTATTAAGTACCTACAGTGTCCCACGCACTGTCCCGGCCTTTTACACATACTGACTCATTGTATCCTGTGTTAGATGCAGTTATTACCCCCATTTTGCATATGGGGGAACTGAGGCACAGAGAGGTTAAGTTACTTGCCCCAGGACACACAGCCAGTGAGTGGCAGAGTGGGGATTTGAAACCCATGAGCTGCACCAACTGCTCAGATTTTCTGCCCTAGCAGGACATCAGCTCCAGGAGGGCCAGGGTTTTGGTCTTCTTCCCTGCTGTGTCCGCTGTGGCTAGAACAGCGTCTGTCACACCGCAGCGCTTAATCCATATTTACCGAATAAACGAACAGGTGAACAATCAGCTGCCATAATTAGCAGGCAATCAGAAAAACAAACACAAGGAAAGCACACAAGTCTGGCGAGGTACTGCTCTTCCCAGAGCCGAACGGGAAGCCTGCTGTCTCCTCGTTCAAACAAGACACCAGCACGTGTGCGAGAGGAAGTGAGGGGGCCACGCGTTCCAGGGGAGACGAGGTCCTTGCCTAGTCTCCATTAGAGGAATCACAAGAGATTTGAAAGGGAGCAGTTTTTTTCCCCTTGGGAGTCAATTGTCATTAATATGTCTTTTAACACCTTTGCTGAGCTAGAATTCACACATTATACCATTCACTCAAAGTATATAATTCAGTCTTTTGTCGTATATTCAGATAATCGTCTAACTTGATCTAATTGTAGAACCCTTTTCATCCCCACAGAAGCCTCGTACCCATCAGCAGTTACCCTTCATTCATCAGGCCCTCCAGCCCTAAGCAACCACGAGTCTACTTTCTATTTCCATGGATTTGCCTGTTCTGGACATTTCATATAAATGGAATCGTACAAATGGCCTTTCGTGGCTGGCTTCTTGCACATAGCAGAATGCTTTCAAAGTTCATCCATCTTCTAGTCAATCATTTCCTGCCCTGTCCTGGGTTCGTGTAAAACCGTCTCTGACAAATCCCTCACTTCAGGTGCATAAAAAACCGTGGGTGAGTCCTGGCCTCATTCTCCTCTAGCGAGGGTGCTGGCTTGGTTCTTCCAGCGTTTGGACCTAGGAGCTCCGAGGATGGAGTTGGGGGAGGGGTGTATCTTTCCACTGCCCTTGGGTCTGGGCAGGGACTGGCCCACATGTTCCTGCTACTCAACCCTCTTTCCTAAATCAGGACTCTGGGCACTCCTGGGAATCACTGTCTGCCCCCACCAGCTCTGGGAGTGTCAGTGAGCCACTGGGCAAGCATTTCAGCAGCACCTGTGTGTGTCCGTCTGGGGTGAGGTGCCGGGTGATAGAGGGGAAAGAGATGCTGACCAGTCAGGCAGTTCACACTGAGGTCAGGCTCCCTAGGAGCAGGCTTTCTCTGCCTCTGCCCCTACTCTTGTTTGGGCCACGGGAGGTCGTTTTATGTGGAAATTATCTTTGTGAGTTTGTTGTTCGGACGCTCATTCGACGCCATGGACTGCAGCACGCCAGGCCTCCCTGACCTTCACCATCTCCCAGAGTTTGCTCAAACTCATGTCCATCCAGTTGGCTTTCTCTGCCTCTGCCCCTACTCTTGTTTGGGCCACGGGAGGTCGTTTTATGTGGAAATTATCTTTGTGAGTTTGTTGTTCGGACGCTCATTCGACGCCATGGACTGCAGCACGCCAGGCCTCCCTGACCTTCACCATCTCCCAGAGTTTGCTCAAACTCATGTCCATCCAGTTGGCGATGCCATCCAGCCATCTCATCCTCTGTTGTCCCCTTCTCCTCCTGCCCTCAATCTTTCCCAGCATCAGGGTCCTTTCCAGTTAGTTGGCTCTTTGTATCAGGTGACCAAAGTATTGAAGCTTCAGCTTTAGCATCAGTCCTTCCCATGAATATTCAGAGTTGATTTCCTTTCAGATTGACTCGTTTGATCTCCTTGCAGTCCAAGGGACTCTCAGGAGTCTTCTCCAACACCACAGTTCGAAAGCATCAATTCTTTGGTCCTCAGCCTTCTTTATAGTCCAACTCTCACATCCATATGTGACTTCTGGAAAAACCAGAGCTTCGCCTATACGGACATTTGTTGGCAAAGTAATGTCTCTGCTTTTTAATATGCTGTGTAGGTTTGTCATAGCTTTTCTTCCAAGGAGTGTCTTTTAATTTCACGGCTGCAGTGTTTAGCTGCTGTCTTCCCAAGCAGACTCAGGGTCTGAGATGCCTGGGCTCTGTAGTATAAACATTTCGGAGTCCTTCATAGTTACTGTTGAAAATCCAACCCTTAAGTAGTGATACCTCTTTTAACTTTCTGGGATTCTGGGAGATGGATGATCTTTCTCCCATTTACAGAAGGGGAAACTGAGGCTCAGGAAAGTCAGGTGACCTATACAAGGCCTCATTGTTAGGAAAAGTTGGAGCTGGAGTTTGAACTGGATGCCAAAGTCTGTGCTCTTGACTGAACAGGAAGTTAGAGGCAGTGGTGGGGACACCGGGGGACGGGTGCTGTGAAAGGGGGCGTTTCCCTTGGGCACACTTTTGGAGTAGATGCCCATGTCACCGAACTAGCTTCGTTTTGCCCACACACAGCAGGCCGCGATGCTGAGACGTCTAAGCATGCACGAAGCACAAAGATGACACCAGCCTCAGATCTGCCTCCCGCGAGGCCAGGAGCTTGGGAGTATTTATGGAATCACAAATAAAGTGGGAGGGGGGTCTGAACTTGGGGAGGTTGGGGAAGGGTGATTGGAAAAGGTGCTGTCATTGTTCTGTGCAGGTGCAGCCAAGCTCCGGGCCTCTGTATGTTGAAAGATGAAGCCGCTTAGCACCATCTGAGGGTGGAGTTTTTGACCCTCTAGAATCAAAGGGTCACGAAGGGAGCACTCACACACATCCAGTTGGAGGGTTGCTGGTCCCATCTTGTCCCGTCTTAAGAGGCTCAGCGTGAGCTAGACGCAGCTGACTCCAAGTTCCTGGAAAACAACGGGGTCCAACTTCTTATGACTTAGGCTACCATTTTGCGTGGAGGGCACGCAAAGCCTTGATCAGTGAAGGCAGATGAAATGGATTTGACTCATTACCCCTAGTTTCAGCAGGAGTTTGTACGGAGTCAGAGACTCTGCCTCTGCCAGAGGACGGGCAAGTATCTCCATCCAACCAATACCAAAAAAATTTAAAATAAAATAAAAGGACTTCCCTTGTGGTCCAGCGGTTAAGACTCTGAGCTTCCAGGGCAGGGGGCATGGTTTGATTCCTGGTTGGGGAACTAAGATGCTACATGCCATGTGGCTATGTCAATAAAAGGAAAAAAGCTTAAAAAATCAGAAATGATTTGGAGATGAAGGTGGGAAACCTGTAGTGTGATGTTCCTGGAGCCTTGCCCTACACCTAAGCGCTTCGAGTCAAGGCCCTTTGTGTGTGTGTGTGTGTGGCGGGGGGGTGGGG